>KN716395.1:7689-19913 GCA_000816705.1 Dictyocaulus viviparus
AATAATAATAATAATAATAATAATAATAATAATAAGAAGAAGAAAAAGAAGAATATGTTATTTTAACAATAGTGCATAGCATTTATCAAGCAAATTGAGCACTACACTGGTTAGATTACGGTATTGATACAACAGAAGGTTAGATTACGGTATTGACACAACATAACTATTACAGTAATCGGCTTATTGTATATAGAAAATACAAACTTATTTTGTTGTAGATTATACAATTCCTGTTTTGTGTTATCACCAATTTCCCGATTAATATGATTATCATATCTTGTCGCATCGGTTATTTCATTAACTAGAAGTAATATAATTTAATATTGATTTTAAAATAATAATACGATATTAAATCGCATGTGAAAATAAATATTCTTACTGACCAAGTCGTTCTCGAGCTGCTTTCTCACGTTGATCTAACGAAATAAAAGCTGCATCGACGTTTTCATTCAATAACGGCATCTGAATGATTACTGTAATCGATTGACGATACGAATACAGCGTAAAGCCTTCGAGCATTTCGAATTACCACTCTCTAATACTTTCTCTCAGGCTATAAAATCCGTTATAAATTCATTCAATTTTCTACAAAAACGAGCAGGACTTTTGCTGAAAGTGATGAATCTAATTTGTAACTTCGAATGAATAATAATTAAGACGCGATAGCTTCATTTCATAATATATAAAATTCAACTGTAATATTCTGTAGAGCCGGAAAATGATGCCATTTGAATATCATGTGATATATTTCGCGATTTTGATAATAGGAGATTTTGCACACTAAGAGTTACCATTGGGGTAGGAACGCTCGAGTTCAACATCTTTTGCAATCTCCTCAATTCTACTGAGCCGGTCATTCCTTCTCGAAATCGGTAGCAGAATTCGTAAAGATTAACAAAACTAACTTGATAAACGTCATCCTCCTTAAGTGAATGTATAATGTGAGCCCTCAAGTGAATGTATAATGTGAATTCACAAGTGAATACTAAGCTAGATTTCAATCACATACACATCACCACGCTTCAGACGAATGCGCATGCGCATTCCACAAGTGCTGATCAATGTCAACATCTCATCTTGTTCCCCAAGTTGTCAAATATAATAGACAAGATAAATACCAATATATCACAGTATGTTAGTTAATTGTAACAATATAATATGTCGAGATTTATCATACATCAGGGTTTTGAATATTTGGTGCATAATTAATGACAGGTGGTGCAGTGGCACATTGGTGGATGTGGTATAGTGAAACGTAGGCTCGAATCCGTTCGCGGCCGCTACTCAAGACTACCGACCCTGCTTTCTATCCGATGTTGGCATATTGGTACCAGAGAAATTTCAGTAACTTTGCTAGCACTAAGGTTGTTCAGTTAGTGAAGAGTGGTCAAATCACTGTATAGACCACGCTCGCATTCAACCACTTCTACAATATCAGGTTGAGCACAAATGCGTAGGCACATCCCGCCACCAGGTATTGATCAACGCCAAAACTGATCTTATTTGGCTTAATCAATAATATAAGACGTCATTTTTCAAGCTTACGAAATGTCATTCGAATTTCGTGCCCTGAATGTCTGTTGTCGATTCAACGAAGGAAACAAACTAGGAACAATTAGATGATACTTCATCATAGTTCTCATTTTCAGGGAGATTATTCAAATTCAATTGCGGTAACATGGAGTTAAGCACGTAGTCCACGTCCCTTCGATGTCACTAAATTATCGCAAAAACGAATGAGTACCAAGGCCAAAATTGCACGACGACGCCAACAGTTATTCATACTGTATCTGTTATGTTTATTGTCTGAAGGACAGATTATTCATATCGGAAAGCCACGCTTCATTTCCACTTCTTTGACTGATGAGACCACTTCATATTATTCTACAAATATGTGGACACAAAAATTGTATATATACAAACTCCGTGCATATAAAGAGCGATTCCTAGCTTTTCATCGTCAATAATTTTAAAACTATTCGTGTTTTTATCGATATTATTTCGATATTCCCAGTTGCACTAAATCTTCACATAACAATAATAATACTACGGTACGTTTTATCTCATTTACTTGTACACTCCTCCTGTAGGATCTTAAGATGTACCCATCTACCCCAAACTTTAATAAAACCATACTTATATTAATTTATGCTCACAACGCTAACCAGTTATAGTGGACGAGTATAAAATGAACCCTACCTGTTTAAGTATGTTAATTTGGTCACGAATGCTTCATTTCTCTAATAATCACACCTCAGATTTCATTCCATTTACATTATATTGTGTTTCTCAACAATTCATGTTAAGTGTTCTCTTTGCTATATTCTTTATGAACATATTTTCGATATAGCATTGCTAAAAAACATATGTCATCCTCCAACAAGATTCTAAGCTAATATTTAACAGAACCAGTTTTCAAGTAATTTTATAAGTATAAAGTAAGGATTTTCTAATCAAACAAAATATGAAAGTGCACTTTAAAATTGCATTAGTGAATCAATGCAGACTTCAAGTGGAACAAATTCATGCAAAGTACATAATGGTTTCAATAATTACCGTTCATTTATTTCGAAGCTAAGAACAAAAAGATAAATAAACCTCAAATATACTCAACAGAACATCAAGGCTATCCAAAGAGAAAATATGAAAATAATCATATTTATAAAGCAAGAACTGAGTCACAATGCTTTGGATTGACATTTCCAAGCACAACCTTCAGTATTAGAGTTCCGCTAATGCATTTCTTCTATAAAAAATAAAGATACACCATGAACAACGGCATAAAAATGCAACAAATTATTCTACCCCCATCCCCACATAAGTCTAATTGATAAAACCATCATAACTGCATGTAGCTGAGTTCTCTTAAACCTTACCTTCCACACGAACTAGCATGAACACCGCAAATAAGCTCCCACAATGCAGGCGAACCTTCACAAAAGCAAACACGTCTGTTATCTTCACTTAAGTAATCAATAAGTATAGAATGTTTCTCTTGCAATGCCTAAAATCATCCATGACATTCAATTAATATGAAATAGAAACAGTTTTCGTCTACACCTCTGATGTAATAACATGGTATAAGTAAATGGTCACATAAAAAATCAAATCAAACAAACTATTAATATCCTGTATTCAGCACTTTTTGATCGCAAAACTAGCTATAAATAAAAAAAGCAAAATATAAACAAATTTATGGGAACATAATGGAACAATTTACCCATGCCATCTCATACATCAATCGGCGCATCACATCACGTGTACTACCAATAGGGAATTTCGTAAAATTTAAAAGACTTCGCTCCACATGAATTAGTGCATCACACTCAGAATCAAATGGAGACTGAAAAGTTATTTCTTAGATTAAAGCATTATCAATTTACATACCGAAGAATACGAAAAGCATTATGAGCCATTAATATTACTTGTATAACTTTAAAACGAATATTGCAGAAATAAAAATGCATTATACCTAGCTATTCCAACAAAAAGATATATAAAAAGCTACCTCCCTTTTTCTGACAATTGTGGATGATATGCATACGGCCGCATGCGCCACCCTTGGCCCTCCCTCATCACGAAATCGAGAGTTCAACAAGGCCAAATCCAATAGATACTAAAACTACAAAAATGCTAAGCAGTTGAAGAAAATTCATAAGACACTGACAATGAGAGGTATTTTCAAAGAACGATTCTTTTTTCAAAAGCTTCGTAATGTTTTCAAAGTGAGGAATACTTATAACGCTATCATTTAAAAGGAAAAACTGTATGATAATTAATCTTACGTGAGCAAAACGAATTTCCTCTTCATTGCAACTCAATTCAACAAGCATATAATTAGCAAAAACAAGTGGAGTTGGAAAGCACAATCCATCCACTAGTTCAAACACAATACGTTTCTCGATGTCACAAAGACGTGATTTATTCATGGTAGCTCCAACCAGCCCCTTCACTGTACCTGGCTGAAGCGAATCGTACTCTTCCATCTTTCTGAATACTAACGGGTATTAACAAATATTTATTGTATTACGGATATAAAAGAAAAAACTAATTAATGTAAAAAGATGCTCACGTCCCAAGAACCATTGAAACGGCACATACATCAGGCAATGCGTCTTTCGAAATATGAAATGAATCCAGGCATTTGTCCAATATGTAAGCACCTAGATGGATAGCTTCCTGAAAAAAGGAAAGATAGATTTGATTTTTTACGTACAATAAAAGATGACAACTGAATATTATTTATTCACAATAGAATTTGTTGATTGGTCACTTTAAAAAAGCCATTATTTAGAAAACATCAACCAATGTGTGTTTTCGTTTTCTCATTTCGGACGTAGCTCGCAATAAAACTGAGCGGCGATCTTCATGAGAAGCTCCTGTTGGCTTTTGAGCAGACATAAATAGAGGACCGATGGCATGAATACTTGCTTCTTGATGAGCTAACCATGCATATGTCTGCAAACAGCGGTCAGAAAAATACTTTATAATCCACATAAATAAAAGCAGTAGGAAGTAGCAATTGCAAGTTCTATTTTTATTTATAAATTTTTTGAAGACATAAATTGATTGATCGCTTTTCTAGAAACAGATATTATATTAAAATGGTAAAAGTACGGATCGGAAAATCTTACATCTCTTGCGTACTCATTGCAGTATCTTTGGAAGTTCAATAGCTGTTTTCTTGCTGCCGTCTGGACGACTGAATATAATCACAAAAATTGACGAAACCGTACTATGAGAAATTATAAATTCTAGATAAATTAAATAGTATTACTATATAGGATCAGTGCTACTGAAACTGATTACAACTACTTCCTCGGGATATTTCAACAATAGCTACATTGGAAATCAATACAAAAGGTTTATAATCGGCATCTTTTTTTTACATTAAAGTTTTTTTCCATTTACCTATACGACTTTCGTGATCATTAACAAAGCGTCCACGTTTCGCAATAGGGCTACATGTCGAGGAAACGGTCGGAACCGAACGCTAGAATAACGACATTTGAGAATATTCAAATTATTAGAGCCAGAGTTCATTACTGGCATAGTAGTACAGTGAAATAAACAAAATTAAAGTAGCAATGAAGACTCATGCCAAGTAAATATATAATGTAAAACAGAATTTTATTTAAAGAACGCACCTTCGAGAAAGCTGACGGAGAGCAAATTCTATTTCTTGTTAAAGGTGTGAGGTCGATAAAGGAGTGGTGGGTGTCTTTGACTAATGTCATGTCATTAGTTACGTGATTGTCCCTTAAATCACAAATAAATAGGTTCTTTTGACCTTGAGCAGAACGTTCGAAATGAATATCCCGAGAGATTTTTCAAACAAGAACAATTTACCTTAGGTAAACATATGCAGTGTTATAAAGTACTCGAAGATACAAAATGTACCCTAGGATATATGCAAGTATTAGCAACAAGTATAGCCTACGTGATGAATTATATTGTAGCAAATGTAGTATGACAAGAAAGGCAAACATTCCTTAATAGTTGATACAACCACTCTATTACCCGGTTATAAACGATTTGTCCCTGTGAGGAGGACTAGCATCCGAGAAATCAGATGACGAGCTTCCACTTTGTGAGAAGAAATCTTAAAAAAACACATGATTAAGAATAGAAATTAAACATAGTAATACTAGACTTCTTACCGCTAACAGATCCACTACTATTTTGAGAAGCACACAAATCTTGGTCATAATGTTGGTACGGTTCGCCTGGAGAAGCATCTGCATATGCTGCTGGAGGAAGCGAGTTAGGTGAGTTAGTAGATGAATTCTTCATAAAATTGCAGTTTTGTGTATCACTTGGAATAATTATAGGGTTCGACTCGAAAGCATCGTCTTTGTTTGTCCAGGAGCGATTAGAAGAACCAGTTGCGTAGCCGTTTGACGATGAATTTGTACAGCATTGTAAGTCATCAACAATCTCTCGACCAGAATGTAGCTTCTTCATGTGATGAAATGGTAAATCTGATACGGATAGACTGCTACTCACTATAACAGCATCAGAATCCATATTTAATGCAACAACCTTCGGGAACGACTGTATTGGACGCTGCAATAGTTGACAGTACTAATTCCAATGATGCGTTGCGGTTAATTATAAAAATTACAATCTATAGTGTTTACAAGCACTCAACAAAAATACCTCAATGTTTCTCACAGGATGTTGTTTTAGATGAGGTGTAGTATCACTCATTGACGTTGCGTCAAACAAAGATTGCTGAAAAAAAGTGCTACTTTCGCATTTATTCTAAGATTGCTTGTGTGTAACACTCCTGATACTGTTTGCGCACATTTTAATTAATCCGAATATTGAAAAACTTTATACACTATGCAGTATTTATGCAATAAACTTTTACGACAAACGCTTTAATCACCCTATAGCATAGCACAGACTGCCCCTTATTTTCGCCAACTTTTATAATTTACGGCGTATTATATGATATGTAATATAGAGTAGTTATTACGGGATATGAAGTTCAGGAACTAGTATCTGGCAGGAGCGTACAGCAAAAATGTACACTGGATGTCTAAATTATATATTTCATTGCAAAATCCAGTTTAATTCTGTTCAATTCAAGTTATTTATTCAAGAACTATAACGAATTGCACCGATATTCTATGACGAATATCTTGCCTGTAAATGACCTATTAAGCATGCTGTCAGCAATGACATCTTTACGAAACAAGGGAAAAATCGGCGAATGAATTTTGTTATAAAACCTCCCGAAGTTTTTAGATGAAAATAATCTATACAAAAATCATGTGAACTCCTGATGATGATTTCTAAGCAAACAGGCGTTTTCGCTTCTGGAACAAATTGTAATAATAGCTTAAAGATAAAATTTCAAATTTTAACTAAGTACTATGAGTAGCGCTAAAAGAAAATAAATGTTTCGAACATAACAATAAGACATACCGAATTTTTGTATTCAAATACACAATCCCCACTTTGACAATATGGACGATATGGCAAGGATATGCTTAAATTATCTTTAGTTCGATTTGGCAACACACATGGTAGTGAGTGGTTCACGGAATTATCATAGATTTCGTCACCTGGCAAAAATAATTGCATCTGAGAGTCATTAAAAGTTCCAAAACTGTTGAACCTAACTATCCATATTTACGTGAAGCAATAAATAATACATAGTAAATGAACAAATAAACAAAATATCATACCATAGTTTCAATGCACTTTACCTTGTACGTCATAATATGACTCGTTACTAGTATTTACTAGAGTATTCTCCGGTAACCGAATAGAATCCGTAGATTTTGGTAGACAGAGCAGATCTTTCGGCATAGTTTGATCGCAAAATATGTCCTTAAATAAAAATCTGATATAAACATAATCTGATGTAATACTTTGGTACTGAAAATTATTCAAATAGTGAAAAACATGTAAAAAAATAAAATTGTCTGCATAAACTAGTATTTACATTTTCCTAATATTTAAATCCAAATTTTCAAGCTACGATAAAAAAAGAAATGTGATCACATTATTAAGATTGAACAAAAAACCCTCGGAAGCTACAACTTACAAGAGGTGATGAAAGCATCAATGGAGGAAGACGAGTAAAGACAGTACGTTGTGATTTCCAACAAGGTATTAGATTTGCCATTCAAAGTCTGAGGACAAAAATCTCTGTGAAAAAAATTACATAGTTTTCTAACGCGCATAGAAGCAGAGGACAAAACATATATAGTCATTTGTTCCAAGGCCTATTTACATGCTTTACTAGAAGAAAAGGAAGTGAGATTCTAAAAATAGAAAGCACAGGAGCAGATCAGGAATTAAGGGAATATGAAGAATAAAGGAAGGTAGCATGTACGAAATGCAGGGCACCAGAAGCCATTACATCTGTCATCAGAACCAACCGGTTGGTTTTGTAGGCAAGTACCTGACCGAATAACACCGTTGACTTCTACTGAAGTGGCTTTTGTGGCAGCTAGATTGTTTTCGCACTCATTCTCTTTCTCTTCTAAGTACACTTTTGTAGAAATCAAAGGTGGATTTGGTATTTACATACTAATTTCGGGACATTATCTTTAATATAATCAATTTGCGACCCCATTTCAGTAACTTTGAAAATTTGGTATTTTCTAGCAATCTTAATACTTTTCTCTAGTAAATTTAATTCTTTATACGTTGCAACTGCACCAACTGACTTATTGGTTCGATTTCCGGTTTCTGGCTATAAAAAAGCCCACCAGTCTTTTTGAGACGTCAGATTGGTGACATATTAGTTGAAGGAGTCTGCGTACTTGACAACGACTAATCACAAATTATTAAGATAGATGAAGTACGTATTAAATTATCCTTAGGATCCCAATAAAATCAGATGAATGGTATATAGTATCAAAAGGATTTAGTTGTGAGGTACTCATTTTACTAACTACACTTCTTCCACTAATCCTCAACGTCCTTCAGGACTCATACTATCTTAAAGTATCGCTATTTTACTTTTACAGAAACTTACGTCATTTACGCTTCTACGCATGTTGAGTGTTATAAAAATGGAAAATGAATTGCTGATTTGTAATGAACAGCATGTATCTGCGCTTTGCTTTGACCATATAAAGTATTTCCATCGCACTCTTGGTAATCAATCAATAAGTATGCTTTGTATTTATGGTGCAGCAACAAGTGATCTAACCATAGGATTCGCGTATGGTTTTTCCAGAAGTGATTGTAGCATTGGTGTTACTGTGTACGACAGAATATATTTACGATTTCAATTTGTGCACAAATCTGTTTATGATATTATAATAATTTGGAAATGAGAGAAATGGAAGACACTATCCGTTTGGAACTAACTTTCCAATTACCATGTTGTTAACAGCATCGTCAGTGTCATTAAAACTTACAGGTATATAGGTATAGATGTAGGCAGGACATAATTCAAGTTTTTCACCAGATTTCGAATTCTTCAAAAAAGTTTTTTCAACCAAGTAGTACTACTACACTTTCTTTATTGAATGGTTAATAGTGATATCTATCAAATTAATATAGGAAGATAATTTAAGTTCATCTTTTACATCTTCACGGAATTCCTGCGAATCGATTCATTTTAAAAAAAGTGGTATATAGAACATCTCTAACTCAGAGACATATAATGAGAAATCTAAAAGATCGTGCTAGATGCCACCAAATTGTGACAGACAGTACAACGATGTGATTAATAATCATGTTGCATAAAGAAACACAGTCACAAATGTCCTTTTGAATCGTTACAATCAAGATCTTTTTATCTTGTCCGAGTTTACAAAACACAAATATGCATGTCGACGACATAGTGTCAGTGAAACAGTATGTAGAAGTGGCTTTGTTCTGCACAGATGAATGACATAGTGCATTTATAGTAGATTGGTAGAATCTCTGTAGCGATTGAATAACGTGGTCATTAAATCAGAGGAACAAACATTTTTCAGGTTGGACTTTTGCTGTTATGCATTACCAGAGCGAAAAATTCCTCTAAAATATATCTAACAGTCGGAAGTTTTTCATTGTCAATTTCTTGGGTATGAGCACGTAGAAATGATGAAAAAATAGAACACAGAAACGTAAAGGGTAACTGAAACATACATGGTTGTCTTAAAGATAAGCTTTGGCGTTGATCAATCTCTGTTGCAAAATGCGCTCATGCATTCGTGTCCAATGTGACGTCGTAGAGGTGACTGAACGTAAGTTGAACACTGATTTCAGTTGATCACTCTTTACCAAACCAGTGTTACTTATCTTACCCAGATTTCTCTGGTACCAATTAACAAACCTCGAGGGATGGCGGGCTTGATTGACCCGGTGGAAACCGTGAACTTCATTCGGGCCTGCGTATCCCGGTGATACCTCCACCGCTCTGCCTAACGGTTTGTGTTTACTGTATTATAATCTAATTTTATTAATTATGCGGACTCATCTTTATCCTTCTTCATCATCGTTGTAGGTAGTAGTCAGCATCTCAGATGGTGACTTCACAGCTCTTTCTGTATTTTATGAATTGTACTCAGTCATGAATATAACGTCTTCAAATAGCTATATTATTTTCCAGATCTTCCAAAAAGACTACTTTTCGATTTGATCACAGTTTTGCATCTTTTTATTGCCAACTTTTCTCAAAGCATAAATGATGAATAACCATCATTCGTTTTGATGAGTACTCTAGTCCATTTTCCAGGACTCGATCTGATATCAAAAAAATTAAGTGTTGAGGTTTATAAGACTTCTGGACGATCAAAACCTATATTTCTTCTCTAATAATTATCTGTTTCTCATAAACTATGATATGTGTTGATAGTCTGATTTTGGTATTTGATGTTATACCATACCTTTTTATGAACACTCATTTCTTCATTTGAACTATGATGTGTCGCCACAACTCGCTCACCAAATTGGAAATCTGCGATATGCAAGTTCGAGTCTCTGCTGAGGCTCAAAGTTTCATAATGAACCCAACGACGTCACATTCTCTAAGATGTGGGTAGTAACCTAGCCATATTTCATTTGCTTATTTATGTTGGTTAGTACCAAACGGGTATTACTGTAGCTCCATTGCTATTAATTGCGCTAAGCTGCTCAGAACGTGGATAAATCGGAAGCTTATCTGCTAAACATTTGCTTCCATTAAGACGAATCTCTGCGAAAGAAATCATAACAGTGCAAAAATTGAAGTTTTTTTTTAATTTGACTTTTCATCAAAATTTTAGACCACCTGAAATTTGAACTAACGACATGAATTATACGAATGCATTGGAGAGAATTAGTTAGATGCATTTCTCAGTGAGGGTTGTAGTATCTTGAAAGCAGCGATATTATAAATCCATATTCCTGCTCAATATATTATCTTAATAGAGTTTGTCTTCCGTTGGAAAGAAACTGACAGCTGTGGTTTATCTAATGGTTCTATCATGTTGGAAATGTTAGATGAAAACCAAATGACATCCACGCATTGAGCAATTTGACAACAACAACCTCTTCCATATTATGATGAGGTCGACACCTCATAGAACAAAAAAGAATTGTTAATATTACAAATGGATTAGAGCAATTCCTATTCATTTCCTATTAACTATGTTAGGTGATGGTTTTGTTCTTGTTTCACCAGTCATGCTGAGCTAAATGGAAAACATGGAACCTTAAGCGAGGCTTGAATCCGCGTCCACAACATCTCCAGTCTGTTGTATTACCGTCTCCACCAAGGGGAAGCGGCTGAGGTTCAAGTTATGCAATTAACTCGGCATCATTGTTATTAATAGTTCTATGACAATTAATGTGTTATCCTACGCCGGATCGTATATAGATTATAACAGCTAATCTCAATTTCGGCGAATAGCTGCAATCTAATTTACCACGGTATCCTATGACTCGTCATCTCAATCTATTTCATCTTCTGTATCACACGAGAGTACACGTTCATGCGGAAGTTCGAAAATGAACTTCATCTTAGGAGCGTTGTACATTCACCTCTCACTTGTTGCCCTTATACCGTATTCTATTGTTTGTTCGTTAATTATATTAATGCTATTGTGATGCCTTTACATTAATGTTTAATCCTTCATTTTTGAGGTATATCATACGGTCATTGATTTCGAATCAATATATATAAAAACATGAATGTGTTGTAATCTGTGGTGCATATATTCAACAGTGTTACATTTACATTGATGTGAATATATTTTGGCAGACGACGACAGAGATGAGAAATAATTGTAACAGTTAATCAAACTTGTCATACTCTTTGAGGGAGTCGAATTCTACTTTCTAAGTGTGAGCATAGCAATGGCAATATTGCAAATAATGACATTATGAAAAACTGGCTGTAGATGAACGGCAAGAGCGAACTGTGTTGACACAGAAGTTGTCGTGTGTAGAGCACATCGTAAAACCGCATTGACGCAATCCTCAAATAACTGATTGGTTACGAAGATTTTGATTAATCGTGAAGCTGTCAACATGAAGTTTTAATTGAAATATATCACTATTGTTATCATAGTGAGGTTAGTGTAGCAATGTAGTAAGAGTGATCACAATAACACACGGCCTTGATATGCTGGTTTAAATCCAGCCCCAGGCTAACCCCGTCTTCCATCCCTCAATGATCGCATAAATGTTATCAGAATTACCTAAGAGGTAAGCGGCTCTCACTTGGCGACAGACAGCTAAAGGCTTTGTATAAACCACCCAAATTCAAACATCATCATAACATT
>KN716395.1:34555-63402 GCA_000816705.1 Dictyocaulus viviparus
ACAATTGAAAATTTTTACCCTTTGATGAGCAACTTCCCATTTACATCACCCCAGCCCCTCATGCCCATTTTCTTTTATATACTTAAATGGACCCCGGAGGGATGGCTGGCTTAGTATGCCGGGGGGCAGCAGCGAACTGATTGGGCCGGCGTGTCACTGTAGCACCTCCACCACTGAGCTACTGCATCCCCTGCCTTAGGATATGGCGCAATTATTAAGCTGACAATTCGCTTTTCTTCTTTTGACTTTAAATGAACCTACAGAAATAATGATGGTGTATATATTTGTGCTAGAAAAATTCTTATTGCTACAACAGTAAAGTGGAAGCCGAAAAAGAATTCAATCACTTCCATAGCTCGTAATTAAGTCAAATGCATAGCATATTTCGCTTCAATCATGAAAAAAGAAAGGCCCTTCCATATACACCACTTCTTACACAACTAGAAACCCAGCGAATAGATGAACCTAAATGTTTTCCCTAGTGAATGGATTTTCCCTGACAGAAATGCTTTTAATAACTTTGAGTCATGAAGTGAAATTTTTGATGAAAATATGATGAAAATCACTACAAAAAAATCTATGCACCAACCTGGTCGTAGACGTTCAACTGCAAACAGTCTGTAATTGATTTTGGATCACTAGCGTCTTTTACTGTTACTGACAAACTGTGCTGCCAGTTTGGATGACGTCCAGAGCAAGAGTGTGTGCACACGGAATCGTTCTGAAATAAACTGAAATGCTCTGAAATTTTGAAATAATAAAGTTCAGTAAATCTTAAAATCGGCTATCTGTTGACCTCGGCATTAAATAAATAAACAAATAGTTCGTTATTTTCAACCACCAATTATAAAATATCCCTGCAAACTTTTAGCTGTACTGCTACAGTTTCTTCAGGTTACATGCCAGACTTTATTAAATAAATAAATGGCTCGTTACTTCTCTCTTGAGCAAACTCTAAGTATTTTCAAAAACACTTTATTGAAATGGCTAACGTTTTGGCGGTTTCGCCTTCCTCAGAGCCTTTGAAGGTCAGCTTATTCACAAATCCACCAGCCAAATACCTTCATTGCTCAACAAAAATAATCACCAAACCACAAGATAATGTCACTTATGATATACTGACCGCTTCATTTGGATCTTCTACTTTGTGATAAAGTAGTAAATTAATCACGTGGAAGTCACATGAACAGTCAATTCACCTCATTTATCAAACAGTGCTCTTATATATTCTGCTATGTTACGTATTCTTCCCTTCGATTCAGAAGCTAGTTTTCTTTAGGCTCTTCACGGATGAATCATATGTACTCTGACTGTTTGTTTAATAATTGAAAGTATTTTGAATTTTCGTATATGCAGAACAGATGATAAAGCAGTCATCTATATATCTACAGTACAGTATTGGAAGGAGATCATTTATTGAGGCTTCTACTCTAGACATAAAGGCAATGCGAGGCTAGGTGCAAGTCGCTGTCCAATTACCAACCCTCTTATTTGTGCAAAATATTTACCAGACCATCTAAATATCGAGCAGTTCAAGCACTCTTTTTAGAGAGCCATGACCTGTTGAATTGAAAGGCCATGCATATTGTGCAACTCATGGATGGCGTTTAATGCAGAGTCATTCGACTGGTTTGTATAAAGACTGGTGACATCGAATGATTTCATTATGTATGCGTTATTTGAAAACGCATTATGGAGACGGTTCAGAAACATTTAGGTGTTTATTAGATAGGCCTGGATGTGTTCCAGTAACTGTGATGTTATTAGGACTGAAGACCATCCTATTCTATCCATGGGTCCATCTGATACAACTGATAATAGGTCTTGCTATAAATATTGCTGGATCAATACAATCGATGTCATCAGTGTATACTAGTTTATGAGTTTTGATAAGTAAGTATAGAACCGGGCATGTTGGTAACTCAATCTTTAATTGGGATATGAAAGATGGCTTCAAACTGGTCGTTTTTGCCCCCTAACAATATGTAAGCTCAATTGAAGAGATACATGTCAAAAGGAGAGTGGATATACGTAAGTGGGTATACGAATATGTCTAAAATTTCGGATTATCCCGCAGTTATCAGCTTGACTGGATGGAATGCCGATATCGGCTCATCAGATTGTACCGGTTAACGGGTGAGTGCTGATAATGGTACCCACTTACTTCAAGTGAAGCATTGAGTGGTCGTAGATCAAGAGCCTCGGTAGTGTAATGGATCAGTACGGCAGACCGGATATCTGTAAATGCGGGTTTGAGTTCCGCCTGAGGTTCTGAGTTTTGCGGCCATCTGAGCACAACTACGGAGTGTATTTTGTATTTTAATGTTCTTGTATCATTCTTAATGATACTGAGTTAATCACGAAATTAGAAAGCTCAGTAGGGACTCGAACCCGCATCAACAGAGGGAATTTTTATTTTATGGTTTAATTCGATGTATTATTCAAAACGATACTCATATTGAAGTCGTTCTATAAATTCTGTAAAGGACTGTGTCTTCTCATTTAACCGAGTAAACTGGATTTAATCCGATCTCTGGCAAAATTTACTGTAATTCATCGATTATTGATTGAATCTATACTATGTTAATCAGATGATTCAATTCACTGAAGTGAGCTGTACCTGAAAAGATACTTCAACAAATGGATATAGATGTCCATCATTCCTCGCAGGTAAATTTGTAGCCACTTGTACGTTCACTAACAGATGTAACGATGCCGGTGAAGTATTCTGAATATCGTATGGTATCGAAATACTAACAAACCATCTTGTTTTTTTTTTTCTTGTTGTTTACCTGCAGTTGAGGCATCATTTGTCTCATTGGTTTCAATTTTCGTGATGAATCTGCTGGGCCAAAGATTGAACCAATAGCACCAAATAAACCAGGTAAAGGTTCTTCACGTACAATTTCCGAATAAGTCATTTCGGCCGCTTCATGTTCTCGTTCCAATAGCCTCATTCTAAGCAAATTTCAACTATAAGAATAGTTTTGATACTGAGTGTCTACAACGGTTTCAATCTGATGATCATTCTAGTATTTTTTCAACATCTATTCTGATAGGTTATCATTATGTTGTCATATCCTTAATGATGCTGAGTTAGTGGTAAAACCTTGAATTTTAGACAGGACTCAAACCCGCATCTATCCGCTCTAGTAAGCTATCTTACTGCACTAGAGAGGTTGTCATCGTTCCACGCCCACTTCATGATTCACTTATTCCAAAGTGGGTGTCTTATCGGAAAATTTCTAAAATCAGATGCCGATCTCGTAAGGATTTCGATGGCTTCATCACCATTTAAGTGACAGAAAAGTGATTGCTCTTAACCCCTTAGATGATAAGAGTATCTTTTATATACCCCCTTAATTTTATATATCCATATCTTTCTGAAGATTATAATCTATTACGTAGGCTCGTCATGTAATGAGATGAGAGAACGATAGATGGACAAGAAATGCTGTTAATCGATGAGGACTGATACGTCATTCTGGACGACCACCAGCAAGATGAACAGGCGTGTTCCAGGCTAACGTGAAATCGTAGTTGCCAACTATTTCAGGATCACGGGTGGGTTGCCCCAGTTTCAAATTGTACGTAGAAGATCACCGTCGTGGACTGCAGTGGCGCACGAAACGAATGGAAAATTGCTAAGGCTTCCACGACAAGAGGAAACGGGACGTCTAAGTCATAAAGTAAGCAAGTGATGATGCACCTAGTTAATAAATCATCTAGGTTTTATGAATAATTAAATACCTGAGATTAACTGCTTGCATTAAGCCAATGGAACGTATACTATCGACAGTATTTCGAAATGAAGTTCTCTGAATGCGATCTTCACCGTGCATCAGAATGGCATCGAAGTCAGTGACATCAACCGGTATTCTAAGCATGACAATTACTGCAAATATATTTGAAAAAACCGAATGCTTTGAATAACATGAGTTTCAAACATGAATGTTATATTTATTCACGACAATATCTATCGATGTATTCAGTATAGCTTAAGGAACACTAAAATTTTCTCAACACATGAATTTTATTCCGAATAGTGCTTGACGTTGAATATTTCCGAATGGCTAGGCGTTTTTTGACAAGCAATCAAGCAGAGGATTTAAGTCCTCTGCATTTTTCACATATAAAACTACTGACCGTTCGTGAGCGTTTCGTTTATAGGATCTTTTCTCGAGCGCATTCCATCGCGAATTTGTCTCAAATTCCTCATCACTCACTAACCGAGTTTCATACGGTATTATTGAGAACGACGTGTCGTGAACTGACTGTACAAATTCTGATCAATAAAATATGACATAAACGGATTTTTTTCTATCCACTTCTTAACCACATAGGAAACAAATGTAATTTGAGCTCAACTAGTTTTGGTGATTCCTGTAATCAGAATACAAACTTATTAATGAACCGATTTTGGAATGTGGTCAATTTTGGTTAAGATCAATCCCTGTTGAATGCGCCATTCTAAATGACGCTTTTTTCCCTTCTTCTATGACCTTCTATATCTTCTATCTATATCTCTGAACCTCCTCTAAGTTTTGAGTAGCACTTCTGTCTGTTTAGTAAAAAATTGACCTCTCTAATTTTATGTGAAGAATATATAGCCTCATTTTTTTACCAAGATAGAAGAAGCACTGTATTAATCTCTGTATGATGGAACGTGAATTCGCCTAAAACGCAACGTTGTGTAAGTAATTTCGTACCATTCTCGTCCATTCAATGACGTCTAATGAACAATCTTTACCAAATCAGTGCTGCTTATCTTTGTGGATTACGTTGATGCCTATTTATCGATCTTGGTAAGGTGGCGGAGTCGGTAAGTTTGAGGGTGGATGCAAATCGGCAAATGCTAATTTTAGCCAGCGTATCGCAGTGGCACTTCATAGCTCTGCGCGCTATGCTTTGACAATGATTTGACATGAATTTTTTTTTTAATCAATACTTTGAAAACTTGGTGAATTATACCTGTGTACGTGTTACGCTCTCGTGACGTTTTGGTGTCTTAACTTTTGTTGACCAACTAGCTCGTGCAAACAAACATCCAGTTATGGATCTGAAATAATCGAAAGAACTCAAACTAATCAAATAACACAATAGAAAGAATCCTACTATAACAGTCTAATATGGAAAGGATATATAAGAGTATCGATTACGCGTCTAAACCTACCCATCCGCATTTTCAAACGGAATACGATGAGGTGGTTTTCCATCGTTAGTCATCTCATCGTCATTAGGGAGAGGAATATTCACCTGAATTACAAAACCTACCACTTAAGGGATGTACTGTTTTTGAAATTTCTCCTACTAAATGCTAAATGCTATCTTTAAAATCCTATAATCACAAGATGCGTTCAGTGAAGAGTTCGCCACAATATAGACAATTTTTCTCAGAAGCACATCAACTATTTTCCTCATATACTCGGACTATTTTCCTCATATAATATTAGAATTTGAAAGCTCCAACATAACTATTGTGGTCAAATCCTATGCTCACAACAACGTGATCATCTTATTGTTTAAACACTTCCTAGGTCAAGAATAAGGATGAGGATAAGCATTGGCGTAATACATCTCGCTATGAAGATGAGTCACGTATACGTCTTTTTAAATGATATCGTGGTGTTAGAATGCGAATGGTCTGCTCAATAACTTGAGAAAACCAGTCTTTTACCAGATTAGTGCTGCTTACATTTTCGGATTATTGTAGTCTCAATTTTGCTAGAGTGTTGAAAAATTACTTCGTGTAGTGGTAGACACGACCTAGGGTAAACTACTGTCCCAGGTTGGCGTATTTTTGAAATCCCTCTTACCAGAGCACTAGCAAAGGAGAAGATTTACATGATATTCACAAAGAATGTCTTCGGATAGCTAGTGCCACGACAAAATTAAGACTTTAGTGAAAAAAAGGCGAAAAGAGAGTTTGATTCAACTGGAGAATAGTCGTGAAAGGATTACGTAGTCGTCCATGATAAAAATTCTTAAGATAGTTATTCAAGAACGATGCTGACTAATTTTCAAGCATTTCCTAATTGAGTAAACTGCTTCGCAGAGTCAAAGCGTAGCAGGCACTCATTTGAAGACTTCCAGAGATTTCGCCTTGTTATATCTGTATATATATGACATGGTCATGATTCTTATTATACGACAACGATAACGTGAGTGCAGCTACCGTAATTCGTAATCGTAGCTACCGTAAGTCAAGAAAAGTTACAAATCAATATAATGATGGCTTTATCGCTGACCTTTACGATTTCCTTTTTATTTTTACCATGTTTTTCGATAATCGTAGCGTGAATGGTTTTCGGTTCCGATACAATCTGTGTAAATTTCATAAAAATCCTAATTTCATTCGCATTTTATAAAACTCTACAAACAAAATGCAATGAGAGAAGAATGTTTAACTTTTTGTGAAAAGTTCAACACCAAAATAACAAACAAAATACAAAAAATAAATTATTATGACAATGATGATTGGTGATTTACCTCCAAATTGTAAATGTGATCGTATCGATAATGAAAATCTTGTAACGATATCGATTTTGTCTTACAAATGAAGATGTCATTGAAATACAGTATGACTTCGATCGATCTTTGTCTAATCGATTCTAAAAGATCGTAAGCTGACGCATGTTAAAACATAATAAAATAAAAACAATAAAGAAAACATCTCATCTGACGCAGTAGTGAAAAATGAAATTTTTCATTCTTTTATTGATAAGTACGTTTACCTACCGATTCGATTTCGTTCAGCTGATGGCAAATCTGCAAGTGTCGTAACAGGATTATCCGAGGTTAGTTTGCCCAGTAGTGTACTGTAATTGAACTATTGACATTTCAGTAGCTAATAATATTATTGTTACTAGCTTTATAAGCAATATAAGTGACATCAGCAGCAATTTTTTTTTTGGGACCACTTCATTGAAATCTCCTCTTGACACATCACTAAAAGTGTCAATATATTCGTGATTGTATTTTATTTTGCAATGATATTATATTGCCGATAGTTGTGCTGAGATGGCCGAAGAACTCGAAACCTCAGGCGGGACTCGAACCCCACTGTATATCCGGTCTACAGAGTGCGGGTTCGAGCCCACCTGAGGTTTTGAATCTCTATCAATAGTTCATTTTATTCGTGTTGTAAATGTTTATCTGATGTTTTATTAAGAAAACTTGTAAAATATGCCGTGTAACCAAAGCACCTAAGAACAGCTGCATGACCATGAACTGTTTTTTTCTACTTTAATTTGATAAAGCAATAAAGAAGAAAACATTATATGAATATTCATTAAAATATGTAATCCGCCCAAACAGACCTGCTCTTGTCGTCCTCGTCAACGATATACCTGAGTGAGGTTGTAGTGTATCCTTGTCGGTTTCGAATACTCTCCAAGTCAGCGAATTCATTGATAAGCTCATCAGCAACTCTTCTTACGTCATTATACAGAGCGTCAACACGATCACGAATATCAGAAGAAATCTCACTAACAGTAAAAACATCAGAATAAAGTGTATTCAACATAAACAACTCAGCTGATCTACTTCTATTCACCAAATGCAGTTGGTCTACAATAAGTTATTATTTCGCAACATCATCTCCTACACACTTTAATGATATTGAGGCTATTAACGTCTGGCAAACATCCTTTCTATAGAAATTTGGAAGGTGATGAGGAAGACAATCTGTTCTAGGGGTCAATATTCAAACTTAACTTCATTGTGAGTCCATAAAGTACAGCTTCTCTGTCATTCTGTTGGCAAAGTGTTCAAGTAACAACACCTATTGATTCCTATCAATGTGATTAAGATAACTACAAACTGCCACTCTCATTCATCGTTCTTCATTAACCTTTGTTAATATCATTTTGGCAAACACCCGTACACAATACTGCTTTTCTATGAGAAGCCTAATAAATTAGGCATATCGAATAAGCTCAAGTCTATCAAATGTTCTAAAGAAATTATTTAATTTCATTAAAAACCTCATCGGAGTATTTCCAGCGTTCATTAAAGTATCGGTCATTTCATCGATACGTTGGCATTGTTCCTCATGTCGAATACGTATTTGTGAACTGATTCTATCCTAAAATTCTTTAATTTCAAAACAACAAAGTAAAAATATCACGGAGATTTCATCTACCAATTATACGCGAGTGGGAGTTACAAATGACCAATTATAGACGAGTGGGCGTTACAAATACGTCAGCGCCTATTGCACTTATCACTCAATTTGAGTTATTAGATCATATTCTATGGAAAATAGCCACACTAGTTGTTAGATATTAGAAAAAGAAAGCTCTTATGATTTCTCCATATTGACCTCAATTCCACCAAGAGGATGCGTTTCAAAATACAAAACACTGAGAAGAAGATCAAGCTGAACGTAGTCACTGTCGCCAGTTTTGTCCACAAATGTTTTCCATGTTACTGGTTTCATGTAGTTGTATAAAGCATTACTATTTTGCATAATCTAAAAAATAGCCATTCAATAGTCTTCATCGTTTACAAATTGCTATTTTTTCTCCATATTTTTTATGTCTAGTGATAATCATTTCTTACTCACTTTGATATGTATTGATTAATTTACACTATCGATTACTTTTATTCCTAAATCAATACACACTAATTCAAATAGAAACACTGGCAATATTTCTGGTACGTCTAAAATTGATAAGCAGAAATTTCAAGAAGAAAAAACGACAGCTTTATTGAAAACAGTTAGAAGCCTGATATGGATTGATTTCATTTCCATTAATAGTAACTCTTTCTGTTCATAAATATAATAGAACTAAAATAGATTCATAACACAAGTATTTTGCATATCAACATACTTTAAGCGGTGTCGTGAATGGTAGTTGTTCAATCACTCCGACATCACCATCGTGATGAGGTAGTCGAATTTCTGAACTCGGAAATTGCATTATCCTGAAAGTGAACACAATTTTTTGAGATCATATGATCATGATAATTGATATGATTGGAAAGATTACGTATTTAATCTTTTTTTCAAACTAAATTTTCCATTAACATTTTTTAAAATAACAAAATTACCTATTCGCTTCCACGTCTTGCGAGATCAATCGATTGCCTACGATATGATTTTCATTCATTTCGCTATCGATTTCACCTCGTCGATATACAAGAATAGGCTTAGTAATTGGTGAAGCTGGCTAAAATATTAGCTGATAGGCATTTTTTATATTGATTGAGTTTTATTTCCTTCATCGATATTTCGAAAGTCAAATGCACCCCATACGAGATTCGAACTTGAGACTCTAGAAAATCTTTCTGCTCTGAGCCATTGTATTTGAGGTGATTTTGCACAACAATGTCATAGTAGGAAAATTTCTACTTTTTCAAGATTTCGTAATTATGGAGGATGTTGAATATCGACATGATGATGATGAATACTAAATACTTTCCATATATTTATTAAACGGTATTAAACAATTAGCTTTCGAATATTAGGTGGGCTGAAACATGATGCGCATGAATGATGACCGGAGGGCACGAACTGTAAGTGATTGGATCCTGCTGGACATCAAACGCACTGCAGGAAGACCACCAGCCCGATGGTCTGACCTCTTCATTAAGGCCCTAGAAAGGAATTATGATGTTCAACGAATCCCTAGAGCGAAAAGAACTCAATGGACTACCCTCGCGCGCTATACGGAAAAATGGAAGTTTTACTGATGCCCGCTCGACTTAGTCGACGATCAACGAGAATCCAGGTATTAAACAATTCTGAGTAGGTCGTTGGAGGGAAATTCGAAGAGGTAGCTTATGATAATGATTTTGCATTTCAGAGAGTTATTATTCTTCTTATCTCCTTATCGTAATTACGTACTCACAAGAAATATCCTAATAAGCGGTTTCATTAATATCGTAGTGTGCTTTAGGTTATTGTATCGTCATACATGCTCATGTAATTATTACAAAAAATTCATAATAGCTCGAGTGCTGTTTACCATAACAATCATTTCAGGTGAATTCGGCTGTAATGCTCACAACAAACCACATACGGTTAATTTTGATCTTATTCTTCATGGCAAACTATTTCGTATGAGGTTGAATTCAGTCACAATAGATCCTCACTTCGGTAGGTGACAAGGTGCTTTAGCCAATGCAGTTTCGAACACTCATTACATGAGTAATTACGGTAAACACTCTTCCGTACTCCGTTTGTAGTCTCAAAACTCAACTTCGTTTCACCACTATACTCTATTGATCGTTGCTCTCTTAATATACGATCATGATCTCATTTAAGTGTTTATGCTTACTCTGTATATTACTCCTCAATATATGTCGAAGAGTGATATTGAGGAGGACAATGTGCTTTATGCAGGTGATTGAGTGAAAAATTTCTGAAAAACTTAGGACTGCTTTTGTTCCCAGATTTCTCTCATATTATCTTCGCGACCACGAATAAATGACAAGCTTTGCAGACTTGAAACCGAGCCTTCACACACGATAGGGCCAGCGTATTCATGTGGCCTTATTCCTTATATCCTTATTAGCATGTTACCTGCTCCGATGAAATGGTAACACCTAGCACAATCATACATATGAAGAGTGTTCACATTAACTTTCATCTAAACTTTTTGTATAGTTTTTTCAACATTTTTAGTAATAAACACATACATTATTGGAATAAACTAGGGAATAATGATCACTGTTTCCAGAAACTTCCTTAAATCGCTTAGGTACCTAGAAGTACCAGCAGAAAACTAAAGTTTTGTGACTATTTTGAGCTCCCAGAAAAACTGAAGGCAAAGTATGAAGTAGAAAACTGAAGCCCTCTATTAATTCTTTCTAGTATTTCAATCAATAATTAATATTGAATTGCTCAATATCAATTATTTTAATCAATATTGTGGAGGTGATTCAGTGCTCTCTTGCCCTATGAAATGGCGAGCAATTCATTAACGCTGAAATGGTAGAAGACGTAGTTCGCTTGATGTGAACTAGGACCGTCGTATGCGCAACTCTACTGCACCTTCCAAAATTTCATTACACTTTTTTCATTTCCTAATGAGAAAGAACATTAGTGAAATAGGCTTTATAAGTAAGAGAGAGTAGAATAAAAAATTTTCATCTTTATTAATTACTTAAAATACTCCTTGATAGATATGTGAAACGATTTTTTGATATCTACCTTTGGCTTCTGTTGTGAAAGTATCCATAAATGTTGGTACCACATGAATCAAATGAAGTATTCAAAAAATGGCCCAAAATCTAAGCGATAGCCAAAGATTGGACAATTGAATTGACAGTGAATAAACCACCTGCTTCTCGTATTCCTTTATAAAGAATGAATATTGTACATCTTCTGCTGGATTCATAGACGCTTGTTGTTCTTGCAGAAAACGTGCTCCAATCTAAAACAAATCCTAGATCATAGTTGGCCAACTAACGAACGATTTCCGATGGATTACAAGAATGTGCTAGATTACATGGATTTTACCATAATCGAGAAGTTTATACAACGACAAATTCCTACCTTCAATGTTTGTTCGATCTGTTCATCGACTGATTTCAGTTCGCCTTCGGTGGGTCCTTCCTCAAAAAGTAACCTCACAAGTTGAAAAACAAACCGTAAAAAAGTTCTCTTTTGTTGACACAAACATAGGACTTTCACGGTAAGACATAATTCTAATTCCAGTACTTATTTACTTTGAGGATTAATCACAATTGAACGAATTAGTTGTGGCACAAATTAGATACACTTGGAATTACAAAAAGCTTTATATCGGTTCCGATTCTAATTATTATACTAATTTAGCTTATCAGAATTATTTCTGCTAGAATTTTACTCAGTTCGATTTGTATTCGCAATAATTGACTTATAACCGATAGTATAAAAGTACCTAGTTACATACAATAAAATGATGCTTTTTATTCAAAATATGGTAAGTATTTACCTCTTGGTGGATGGTGAGACGTCGTTGAAGACGTTTTGCTAATTGCGCCGATCCTCGTTTTCGTTCTACAGCTTGTTCAGCCTGAACTTTTAACTTGCTCAATACTGTAACTACATTGTAATAGATCCTAAAAAATTCAATCAAAATTGACTCATGAGTGATTCTTAAAGATCGAAAAGTAACCTTCTGACAGTACTCGTATAACTCAACAATTCATATAGTTACAGTTGATGCAAATATTTCTCATTTATATTTGTTATCATAGTTATTTTGCAGGAAAATGTATGATGATTACACATATCCCTCATGATGCTAGGTGAACAACAAAAATTGGAACCTCAGGCGGTACCTGAAGCTGCATCTACGGATGGTCGGTCTAGTTTGCAAACCACCACACTACGGATAATCTCAATCTGATACCACTCAGTGCTGTACTTATGATTTCTCAGTATATAGCTTATCGATTCAAATCTCTCTTAAAGTTCAAAGTCTTGTGATTCACTCAGCATCATTAGAGATATAAGAACAAAAGCACTATGACCTATCATAGTTGATGGCAAACAAATCAATTATTCATGAGACACAATTCATATTTTCACTTGCCCATTAGATTTACTCGTTTGTACAGCAACGTGTGTGTAATGGGTGAGGCTTCGTGTTTAAAGTAACCAACAACTTTTGAGGGCAGTTGAGCAATTGAACTAACCAATACCGTACTTGTTTTCTTAATTTTGATCGCATTGCAGCTTTCAGTTCTGCAGATGTTAATGTGCGTTTCGATGACTGCGATAACGTAGGACTGAAACAACTATAATGTTCTATCCAATACCGTATTCAAATCTTATCTCCTGCACTTTTTCAATCTTCCTGCTTGCTGAAGAGAATTTCATGTATAAATATACATATATATATATAAGCTTCATATAATCACAAACCTCTTAACTCGTTCATCAATGGAACATGTCTCTTCCATATCTGCTGTTGAAGTCGCATCTAGCGATGGTGTTGTTGGCGACTCAAAGAATTTTCAATCATTAAAAATTCTAAGGAAAAATTTCATATGATGTCATCCTCAAATATAATCAATATTTTATAATATTTTTTCGTATTCGTATTTTATCTTCGAGATTTTTCTTTTGTTATAATCGTTAATTCTGAATGGCTTACCGCTATTGGTGCTACAGTCGCTGATGAATGATCATCGACAAAACGTTCGTGTACATCTTCAATCACCTTTCCAGCCTTTAACAAAGTTCTAGAGATTTTCCTCAAACATCATCCCGATAAAACTGTTCTTTATGCCGGAAATAAGGTTTTTTATGAAACCAATAAATTGTTTATCGTTAAATATTTACTAGAAAATAAATTATCCAATTGACTTTGGCCTTATTTCAAATTTATTTCAAGAATCAAAGTAGTAAGTTTTTTTCTCGCCGGTCATATTCACAGTTAATTTCACTAATGTTTACTGTTTATTTACCAAGATGTTACCGAAATTAGTGAAATGAAAAATGAGAGGGTTAGTTGTTATTAAGATAATTAAATGAATTTTGATAACTCTTCCATTTTATCTGCGATGCTCTACTAGCTTTATTTTCTGCATACTGACATCACTATCAGTGATAAGATCAAACAAGCAGATAAGTCCAAAAATCACCTTCATTTTGAATTTTATTAATTGATCTTTAATCGAGTCACGTTTAGATGTTTTTCTGTCCTGTTTATCGTCTCCTTGTTCACTTTTCGGTTCATCTACATACATCGGGAGCTGAACGAAATCCATTGAAACTATACACATTCAAGTTTTCAGTTAAGGATTTCTAGTAACTATAGCGATATATTCGCGGCGATAAACAAACTCATTATCATAAAAAAGTTCCGATTCTATTCGAATGGAGAAAAACAACCTCATCGTCCGAAAAGGGGCGTACTTCGCTAGTTGAACGAGAAAAGAAACTCTAAAGGTATTATATTTCATTCAATGAACATACTAAAAAACTGTTCCATACTTACTTTTGAGGTTCCAGATTTTGAATCAGGCGATTTAATAATCTGAGGTGATTTCAACTCATTAGGTGACTCAAGATTTTCTGTCCACGAAGATGACATTCGTCTTCCTACTGCATTTTGAAAACAATTTTATTCAAAAAGAAATCTGTTTATTTCATAGAGAAAAGTATCTTACGATTTTCTTCAGGTGATAAGTGTAACCGTTTTTGTGTTTGTAGTGGAATATCATTCGTAGCAACATTTACCATTGATCAATCAACACCAAATAGAACCAATCAGTCAATAACACTAGAAATCAATCAATCAATCAATCAATCGATTACTTTCACTAGTCACTATTGTACACTTGGATTAGAGTATAAAAGTTGATGTTAATGAGTGGATAATAGAATAACATATTAAATTGGTCGCGATGAAATCATCTATGATAAAACATTTTAAGAAGTTTGAAAATAACATTTTTACTCAATATAATCAACAAATGTTACTTGTTACTGAATACTGAATTTCAATAATTAAATAATAATACTAGTATTTAAATAATAATAATAATAATAACTGAATAACTAAAAATACATTTCATTCTTATAAAATACCTTGAGGCGAAGTAATGATAAGAACTTATTGAATGATTTTATTGCCAACATTTTCACTACTCAAACACCACAACCTATCACCATGGTGACGCGTTATACAATATATCATGTTTTCCTCGAACAAAAACTATTAAACCAGAAATCACATAGCATAGACTGCTAATAGATACTCAGCTATTACAGCTGATGTTTACTGTACAGAGAGGAAAAGCTTCGAATCAAATGACAATGAACCAACGTACTTACTGTCATCATTCCAGACGAGGCTAGATGGAATAACATGTGGTTGTATGGTAATTACCAAAGAAAAATACACTTACTGACTCATTATGAGGTGTGATCGAATTCAGGACACAGGCTTTCTGCTACCAAAATAGTAAATCTAATACACATACAACTCTACTTTTGTAAATAAACGAGTATTTGGATGAAAAGAGTGATTCCTAATTACCTCAATTTCCTTGGTAATCAATACAGTTTAATGTCAGTATACTGTATAGAAAGTGATTAAGACTCGTCAGCTGAAGAAAATGCGCTTAATGAAGAAAGACTGGAAGTTCGATAAAGTGCTATTAGTTAAAGTTCATCATAACATCAGGCCACCACAAGGTTAATCCAATACCATTTTCAGGAGGACGTTTGTTACATACATAGCATCTAAATGCTAGAATTGATAGTAGAACAGAGTATTTAATCTTGTCCTAATCATTACTTCATAAATTCACAGTCTTTTTTCAGCTACAATGCATATATATGGCAGAATGGCTTGAGATAGCAGACTCGTATACTCGGAGTTCGTAAGTCGGCAGATCGTTCAGAGTAATCAGATTTGGCTAAAAAACGGAAAATGTTGAATTGACAACGATAAATTTACCCAAGTTGTTGCATACATCAAATATGCATTCAATCACATCAATTATTTTCATAAGTTTGAAAATAGAGCTTATTTTTATAATGATGCTCGAAGTTCATTCTTGTAGGACACACTTCACACTTTTTTAAGTGTTAGAGCCAAGGAGCACTGGTAAGAAGCGCAACAGTCATAGGTAGGTCCGTCGAATCAGTGTGTATAAGTGCGAAACACCTTCAGGGCCTTCAAAATGCCATTCCTCAGAGTGCAGTAAATCGGTACTAGATCTCTTTAGGAATATAAGCACTGTTTATTCCGTATAGATTGCTTTGATAAACGCTGAAACCTCATACTATCTTATTTCTAAGTGAAATGTGAGAGTATAGCAAATACTCAAAGAGTAATCGCTGTTTTCATTAGTGTTACATTACATTGGTTTCATGTTTGAGTTCAAATTTGTATGGATAGGCTTCAAAAAAGAAAGATAGTTGAAGGGTGAATTGTGTAATTCAGTTAGAACTCTTCCCTTAACACTTTGAATGGCGACAAAAACATGGTGTTTAGTATCGTTAGTATTCATATGAATAAATTTGACGACCCAAGCTGGAGGATAACACGTCGACTGCGAAGTACGTAGTATTCTACCAGATTCTGAGTCTGTTATATCCTTCAGAATGCATTGCACATTCGACCTATGTGTAATATAGGGCAGGTGATCGAGTGTGAGTTTCGTCTACAGCACAGGCTAAATATGCCTAATTTTTTTAAGTTATGTAAGGCTTTATAATTTTTCAAGCGTCTTGACTTTCTATCACAATTCATATGGGATGAGTGTGTTTAAAATGTTTTAATTTCACTTCTTACAAATAAAGATATGGCTTGTGGTGAACATGTCAAGGCATTCTTCTTGTTTCATCGATTTTTTGTGCATCAACTCAAAACTCCTCCAAAAAACACAGATGTCTTAGATATTCGTACGTAGTTCGTAGCATACTCTAGTCATCTTATGCTGATAGTGAATCCTTCCTAAGAATGATAAGGAGAAAAAGAAAGACTGAACTGTTTTCAAAAAGAATAGGAAATGTATGATCATCATAGAATTTCGTGCTGCATTGATACGCCGCTGTGCAATCGCCAGCATTCCTTTTTGTGTAACACGTTTATGTAGCTTTTGAGGTAACACTGGCGAATTGCCGAGATATAGTTTTGAAGATTCGGAGTTAGATATAGTTGTCATTTCTGTCATGCTATATCTGAATGATAGTACTTTTAAATGGGAGAGCTACGAAGGTACTGCTGCGTGGTTGTTATGATCGGTGCTCAGTCAGCAGCCAAATTAATCTTACAGAGTTACCACTGTTGACGCGATAAAGATTTTTGCTATTATTAGAGATAGTAGAGACCATATCTGCGCTTAGTCTTGATGGAGATTGAATAGTTATCCATTTTTTAATTTCTTTTTTTTTCTCAAATATAAAACATCATTATTCATCGTTGAATTTGATGTCATGTTTTCCAACTTCAATTTTATATTTATCACCAAATGTGCTTGTTTAATATGAAGGTGATAGAAGACCTGATAAAATATATTTTTGTAGGATTATGTCTAGTGGAAAACGACGCAATCCACTTGGTCTGAGTCTTCCTCCTACTGTAAACGAAAATGAGAAAGAAGACGGCACAAAGGAGGTATGCAAAATTTCCACCAGCTAGATTTTTCTTTGTGAGATCATGTTCACTTTTTTATATATGTACTTTTTCTCATAGTCATTATATTTTGGAAAGTATCCTATTGTGTATGGTTTTCTACTGAATTTGATATACTACATACAATTTTTTAAAGGAGGAAACTGTTGTGCAAATGAGTCTTGATGAACAGTTAAGGCGTTTAGGCCTAACAGAACCGCAAAAGCAGCGAATGTGTGAATGGATACAGGTTAAAGAAGCCATTAAGGTGATCTACGTTAAGAATTTTACACCACATAGCCTTGTATTTCAATGATAATCTGTGCTATGGAGTCAAGTTAATCTGTTATTGCTTTAGGAACAGGAATTATCAGAGGATATGCTCGAAAATGAAGGCGAATTGGGTCATGGGAATGGAGGTGTTGTGCATAAGGTGTAAATATATATTTCTTGAATGGAAACCATTATTGACTATGTTATTGTTCAGGTGGTACATAAGAAAAACGGCGTTATCATGGCAAGGAAGTTAGTGCATTTAGAGGTGAAACCTTCAGTACGACAGCAAATTGTTAAGGGTTAGTTTTCTGTATTGAATATAGTTTTTGTGATTTGTTAGATTAGTTAAAAGTGGTTAAGACCCCTAAACATAAATGTTCAGTAAATTTTTAGTTGATAAATTTAGAGGTGTGAACATGTTAATGAAAAAGGTTCTGCTTTGTTTGTCGACTTTGAAAAATTCTAAAAACTAAAATCATGCTTAAAATAAATTAGTTACAAAATAGGGAAATATGTAATTCCACTTGTTCAAAAGCATTTTCAATAATTACAGAATTTACCAGTTTGTAAGACAATGCCCTCCCTGAAAAAAGTTTTCTAATTTTTTGCAGAATTGGCTGTTTTACACAAGTGTAACAGCCCTTATATTGTTGGATTTTATGGTGCCTTCATTGATAATAATAATAGTGACATTTCAATATGTATGGAATACATGGATGGACTTTCACTCGATATTGTAATGAAGAAAGTAAATGTTTTATTTATTTTAACTCTAAATTTAATGAATTTAAAATATTACGGTGGATCGCGATTAGGGATTTCTAATAGACTTTTTACAGGTTGGTCGGATTCCTGAAAAATTCGTGGGCAAAATCTCCGTAGCTGTTGTTCGAGGCTTAGCTTATTTAAAAGATGAGATCAAAATCTTGCATAGAGGTACATTTAAGATGTCATATTGTGCATGTATATTGTATATTTTCTTTTTATTATTTGATACAGTAGAAGTAGTTCATAGCCTTTTTTTAGTGGAATATTAGGCCTCCAGTTATCTATTTGAATTAGAAATTTAAGTGTAAGAGAAGTGTAAGCATGTCCAATTGTTTGAAATATAGGTATGTTATATTTGTTGTACACAGAACTTCAAGATTGTGAATTGTCTTTCACTTAAACTCAGGGAAAATTTTGTGTTGTTTTGATTCCTATAACGGGCTATTTAGAATTTGACGTTGGTTTTTGGAACCAAACAACTTTATCACTCCGGTAATTTGAAAATGAATGACAGATGTGTTACAGAAATCAATTTTAATTAGATATTTGAAAAGCTTTAAACTAGAAAACAAGCAGTTATTGTTACTTTCGAGGACATAGGTTTTTGAGTCAGTAGAGATGTCTGCTTTTGAAGTCATGTCGAAATTGAATACATTCTCAACCATCAAAGTATAGATAAGATTATTTAGCTTTATGCATTTTACTTGGACTTAATCATAAATACCCTACAATGGCATTTGTCACACGAAATTATGCTAAGACGGCTAAAGTTGTATGCAATTTTCTTTCAAATGAGTTTTCCTCCATTTTCCTTTAGACGTAAAGCCATCGAATATGCTAGTGAATAGCAATGGTGAAATCAAGCTCTGTGATTTTGGTGTTTCTGGAATGCTTATTGACAGTATGGCGAATTCATTTGTTGGGACTAGGTCATACATGGCGGTTTGTTTGCTCTTTATAAATCTGTTCCAAATCTCTTTCCAAATACGCGAATTCCTACTAAAAGTTTCAAATTTATAGTCGCAATAAAATATACATTTTCCTCCAGGACCCATTGTTAAAAACTGCATTGTAGCCAGAAAGACTGACCGGATCGCATTATTCCATACAGTCGGATATCTGGTCCTTTGGATTATCACTAGTCGAACTTCTTATTGGTCGTTATCCTGTACCGTCTCCATCAAAACTTGAGTATTCCGTAATGTTCGGTATTCCAGAGTCACAATTACAATTAGCAGACGGACGAAATGATGTTAGTTATAGCATTTCTCATCAAGCTTTGGTGTCGCTTTTTAAAATATAACTCAATAACCTATTGCTGTTCAATTTTCAAATTATTTGATACGAATTGGATTTGATTACTTAATGCCTATTTAGGTTACTCTTTATCAAGCGTCAAATAATCCGGCGGCTATGGCAATATTTGAGATGCTAGATTACATTGTTAACGAACCTCCTCCGACATTACCAAAGGGAGTGTTTAGGTGAATAATTATTGCGTGAATAACTAATTCCTTAGTAGGGGCAGTAAAATTCAAATATTTTAAAGTCAACCGTTTATCACTGCATGCATTGTAGAGCGTTCTGATTCAATTTTTAACCTTTTATGTTTAAAATCTATGACTCAATTTTGCGTTGACTGGTTAACGTAGACAAGTACTTTTCTGTTCGTCTAGCTCTCGTATTTTGCAAGTATTGTGGATGGAGATTTCTACAATTTTTTCTTAATATTTGGGTTTACTGCGTCATCCTCTTGTTTAACAATACTTTGCTGAGATAAAACCAATTTGGATAGCTTTTTTAATATTCAAAAGTTTTTGAAAGTCTACTGTCATATATGTCTCTTGCTTGTTACACTGAAATTATGGTGACCATCTGATATGTACTCAACAGCAATAATTTTCTGTTAAAGTAGCGTGTGCGTTGAACGACAAGTAATTGTCGTATAAGAATTTCATTACCGTTGAAAATATTGCCACATTCATTAATGTTCGTAGTTGTCTTAATTTTAGTTTTAATTAGCAGTATATGAATTCAAAATTAAAAGTATGTAAGGATGACGCAGTTTCTTTTTCTTCTCTAATGCGTATGACGCCTACTAGTTAATCTGAGGTAGGGATTAAAATTTAATATTAAAACCAACATGAAGATATATGTAGTACTACATTTTTAAACATTGATTTTGTTTAGTGATGAAGCCATTCATTTCGTCTCGAAGTGTTTGAAAAAAATGCCTGGGGAGCGAGCAAATTTAAAATCATTGTCTTCTCATCCATTCTTCATGAGGTATGCTGATGTAGACGACAATGGAGAATTCGCAAATTTCGTGACCGAAACCATACAGATCCAACCTAGCCAATAATTTGCTTTGGTGAGCGATTTAGGATGAAAATTATTAAAAAAAGTTTTTTGCATATTCAAAGGTTGTAACTCTTGGTCGTTCTTCAGTCGCTCAGCTAATTTTAAATATATGATGGGTTGGTGATCATCTGTTCTTAATGTTTATTAAGAAATATCACCGTTATCTACTGCTATCTATTTTCTTCTTTCATTCATAACATAACAATATTGCACATATTGAATCACGGATTTACTAGTTTGAAAAATCATTAAAGGCAAATTTCCTCCCAATAGCTGCAAAAAATGACTTGCACCTAGAAATTCGTTTGGTATGTGAGGTTTGATGTACTGGTTAGGCTATCCTACACAAAACCAAAAAGCTCATATGCATTATAAAACTTACTACTGTTAAAAGACGCATGTTGCCACTGATAAAGGTGCTGTTATGTATTAGTATAGAAGGCCTATCACGTTATATCATTAGAAGGAATTGGCAGTAGTAATAGTACTAATAGGTTCAACTTTGCAATCGCGATGTAATGAAATGCGTTGGTATCGTTTAGAAAACAGCGAAATTTATTAGGAAATATTTTTGCAGCTAGTATTTGAACTGCATAAGATTTCAAGTAATAATGTTCTATTAGCTGTTTTATGCTTGGTGTTTGTAAACATCTCATATTTGTTGAATGAGTAGTACAAACTTATTTCGAGGTGGTTGTCGCACCTTCTGCAGCAACATCTTCATTTTGCAGTGACGTACAAAACTGTCGAATAGGTATAATAGCAGTATTGCAATACTAAACACATGGATTTTCATTTGCTTTTTAATCTATACGCGAAATTTGAGAACACTAAGTTTCCAGTGATTCAGTGTGATGTGAATTCCATTGTACTTAAAGTAGTGTGTTTTGGGATTTTTAGCTCAACGTGTTGTCAGTGATACATATTTTTTCGATTTTCTAGTCATACAGAATCTAGTTATATTAAGCAGATCTGTGGTGAAAGTTCAATTAGAGAACTATGGCACATTTAATAAGCGTAAAATTTCATAAATATGGAAGAATTTCAAAAATCCAGAAATTGATGGTGTAAACAATGTCGGAGCTCCTATAGGAAGCCGTGTTGATCCGTCATTTTCGATAATGTCTTTCCTTCGAAATTTTGGTGAATTTTGATGTTAAAGTGATTAATATTTTTGCGCATGTTCTTTTGCTGGTGCAATCGAATACGCTGAGGGGCGGCCATATCGTTTCATATCTATTAGCGATTTGGTTTGACTTATATTGAGATTGTTAAACTCGTTTTTTTTTATCTGGATACAGCGGATTCTACTATATATGTATAAATAGGTATGAATCCGTTTATCCTAAATTAACTACAGAAATGCTCAGTGAAAAACCTGTGTATATGATATCTGTACGGTTCAAGCATAATGAGCTTAATATTATTCTCACTGGTCTCTCAATAAACATTCATTGTGCTAACATCTGGTATTGATCTTGTGTTTTTTTTTTTTAAAGGAAAAGTGCTTGTAGTTGGTGTTCCTTGTTTCTATTCCACATCAACATTTAACACAATTGTCTTTGTAATTTTTTTATTTGTAAATACTTATTCTCCTCGGAATCAAATGTTCTTCTTTGTCTCGATCGCTTCATTTCTAGTCCGTCCTGCAATATGACAGCATTTGTACTGCGAATTTTCATGTTACATTGTTATTTCTATATGGAATAAACATTTAACGATTGATTCGCGCTGAATTCAAAACAGGTCTGTCTCCTAATCTTCCTAAGTATTCATGATGCTCCGACATTTCTATCATTTAGTATTCCATCTATGTATTCATTGTTGAAGAATATTTGAATATTTTTTTATTATCTCGAGTGGTCAAAATAGTTTGGAATTATAGAGTGCTTATATGAAATTAAATAAAAGATAATTTTGAGTAATCTCCGTACAGCACGTACCTGTCGAGGCATATTTACTCAAGTCTGCTTCATTTTTGTTGTAGAAGTAGAGAACACCACATACGAATACGATGGCTACTAGAGGGATGAAAATATGTATGCCTAAAAATCATTTCAAAATGTTATTTGTGTTCATTTGACGTAATGGACATTTCTAGTCGTAGGTTTTATCAAAAATTTTAGTGTGGACGTCAATATGGTGAGAGTAACTCGTATAATGAAATTACAGCAACGAATGTACTATGAGATCAGTTACTTACGTATTTCATATAAAGCATAGCTAATCATACAACTCACTCTCAACAAAATCATATACGACGTCCATTATTCGAGTTGATTGTTAATCTGAAATCAGAAATCTAACGTAGCAAAATGAATGGATTACAGTGTTTCTGACGTATTTTGTTTGAAAAAAGTGAAGGGGAGGCGTTAGATTTTTCGAATTTTTGGACTAAAAGTGATAGTTATATGTAACAAATTCAAGGTACTCAATTGTAGGCGAATCAGATGGAACACCAAAATGAAGAAATGGTGGAAAATGGAAGTCATTCGGCTGCAATGGATACAGCTACTACAGAGAATAGTATTAATGCAGCTACTGTTTTTGCATCAGATCATCGTTCCAGCACTCCGATATCGAAGCCGAATCCAAATGTAACGTATGTGGTAATAATTTGTTTCAGTCAATTGTCTGTCTTTATGATCCGAATCAATGAGTTGTTGGCCTACTACAAGAATAATATATAACACAAGTAAAAAGATATATTTCCACTGCGAACCGTTTATCTATTTGATATCATGAATTCTGTCGAATAGCACTTTGTTATTTATAGAAGTAGTATCCTGTCACACAATGTTTATAGAAACATCATCAGCAATTTTTCAGAAATTTTCTGTCTCGTATGTTTGCATTGTTTTGAAAAAGGACATACAATTTTTTTTTCATTGGGAGTGAAATCACGTAAATATAACTAGAAGCACTACGATCACTAGTATTCTCAAGATGTAGATGTGTATACAAGTGGTTAGTACGAATATTTGGCGCTCATTGGTTACACTTTACTTTTACGGGCTAGAGATCTGAAAGGAATGTTGATATGATGGGTTAAAAAACGGAAAATGGAAGTGAAAAGCATCCTTATAGTCAAAAAAATTCGTAAATATGGAATTAAGGTTTTTCAAGTGATGACACTAGAAATTCAAAAGGTAATTATTGGTCGACTTGTTCGCGGAATAAAACGACGTGACAGCTGATTTTCTATTGCAAACGTTGAAAGAAGTACAATTTACTTTTTGGAAAGGTATAATGATCTCTTCCTATATAGTTGGGACACTGTGATCAAGTCATAAAATTACATAAAGTTTTTTTATGGAATATTCATACTGGACGAGTATAGATGTGATTATTAGGAATCAATTTCCTATATACGGCCTCTACTTCTTGTATTGATTACGCTGTAGGTATTATTTTTCTTAAACCAAGGTATCTCAATGTGGAGATCGATTCGTTGTCGCGAAACGGCGGAGTGCACCAGGTGTATTTCGGTCTGTATTGTTCGACTTTTCTGTCACAAATGAGACATATTAAAAAACGAATTGGGTCAATGAGCAAAGTTTTCAAGTGCAATTTTTCCAATAAGGTAAAAAATCCTTCAAAAAACGTTTGTTATAAGGCAATTTATTAAAGTGTTCTTAACAATTATTATTGTTTAGACTATTTTTAACAAATTATCAATTGTATTTAAGATCCAGTGTTAACTGAGCGTACAAAGATCCGTTACCTGTTGATAGCAAGTAGAAGTGTACAATATGCCGTTTTTTTAGGTTGCGTAAAATCTATGAAAATTTAACGCCCTCAAAATACTAAACGTGAACGTTTTTCACTGCATTTCATTGTTATTATAGAGTATTATTTATTACCTAGTTTAGAATAGATCCATCGAGGACATTCACTCGTCGACCAACGATTCAGAAGGATATTTCTCCGATACCGGACAATGTAACGAATATAGAAAGTGGGACTCCAAGGTAGATAATACTGTTTAAATTGACATATTCAACTTATGGTTTCAACAAATGCTAATACTACATCTATATTCTCTCATATTAGATAGTTATAAGATTTAAAGAATTTTAAGGTTTTTTATAGGAGATGAGATTGCATGCTAGAATAATGATAACCGTAGGATGAGTTTTGGTGTTGACCAATCTCTCTTGTCGAGTAACGCCTACGTATTCGTGTTCAACGTATTATTGGTTTACAGATTTGGGTTTACCATGTATATGACAATTCAATACGAACGTAGAGAATCGAGTAATTTCGAACGCATGAATTGTTTCCTGGATTTTTACGATGTCAATTATTTTATCAAGTGTAGTACTGAGCCTACAGGTTATTCTTCCTCACTAGGTAATGGAAGTGTACTAGTGAAAAAAATGTTATTGTAGTTTTCTGATATATTCGTGTGTGTCAAAATTAAATTCTCTGTTTAATTATACCTCAGGATCACACCAGAGTATAAGAAGGCCTTTGGGTATACGCGTACCTGCAAAGTAGATGCAGAATGAGTTGCAGTACAACATCATGTATCAATTTTCTAGGGCTAATGTTCGTGCTAGTCGTCAAAAGACAATGACTATGGTGGATTCCAGTGGTGTGCATGAGCTTAAGAGACTATTCGCTGACGCTAGGGCAAGTTTTTGTTCGAGTTCGCAAATAAAATAAATGCAAATAAATAGGTACGTAAACAAAACACATCTCTTATAAAGTCGCATTTTTCGAAATTTACTATTAACTACACATTTGAATTTCACTACTCTTTCACTTGGTGCCTCATTTTCATGATATACACTATTGGCTCCATTCAGAAGCGAAAGAAGAATGATGGGTAGTCGAAGTATTAATATGGAGCACAACGAATTATAGCTATTTGGCCTAATCGGTTCTTTTTTAACTTTGATTAATCTATTCAGTTATAAATGAATCTTCAGCAGTCTGGTAGTACTCTAGAGGATCTTGAGAAGAAGATAGTGGAACTACTTCGCTCAAAAGATGTAGAATATAATACACGTCTTAATAAGGTTACTTCAGAAAACTTCCAAAATTATTCATCTGCTTCTTCTATTGATTATCATTAGTCTGCTTTCACAAGAAAAGTTGCAGGCCCTTGAGCAAATTGAACAATTGGAAAAACACGAATGTACCAATAATGAGGCTAACCTTATGGTCTACAGAGCACTAGTGTCTGAATATCAGATGATGCTTGAAGAGCTGACTTCAGGAGCGTGTAAGTGAGATAGTTCACTCTAGTGACTACAAATGCGTTATCATTATTTATTCTACAAGAATTGAGGTACATTTGGATAGAAGCAATATTTCTTTTTTATGCCATAACATGCTTCTTCTTCAAACAGCTGCTATTCTCCGAACTGCTCAAAATGCACCTTATTTTGATCTTTAGCTAAAGGTTTTCAACCCATTTCTTAACATACTGGACTATAAATTTCAATTGTTTACAACCTAATACAATACTGATTTACTGATTACACCTTTTTTTATGCTGATGAAGCCGACTATGAAATCTTGTAGAGGTCTACTTTGCATAGTTTTTCTGTATCTTTCAAAGGTTTTTTAATGAAAACCTGATTATTTCAGATATCCATGTGGGACGACTTGAAGATCATGGTTACAGAAAAAGCGGTAGTTGCGGAGGTGCATGTAAAGCGGCTTCGTGAGTATTCGGGAAATTTGTCCGGATAATTTTGAAAATGCGAAAAACATCTCTGGTTGCAGTGAATCTTTGTCAATTTAATTATCTATTTCAAGGGAACGTGACACGGTAAAAGCAGAGTTGGACTCCATGCACGAGGATTATGGCAAGCTTTTCGAATCATATAAAAAGATACGGAAGCTTGCTGAAGAACAGAAAATGGTTTGAATATTCGGCTTTTATCTACTATTGTCGGTTTGGTTATACGTCTACATTGGCGATTAATTTCAGGAGTATTCTGCTTTGCACGATAAATTTATTGAAAAGATTGAAGACAATAAAAGAATTCAGGGAAAAATGAGTCGTTTAAGAGAAGATGCGCGAAACAAGCTAGAACAGTAAGTTACTAGTCATTCTTCTCCAGCATGTAGAAGCTTGTAACTCAGGTAAAACATCATGTTGAGATATTGACTTAACATAACGTTCTACAAAGGTACCAGAATAATAGCACACATAATCGTTCGTTTAATAAAACTTCCATATTCATATGAATAAAACATGGCTAACACTATCAACTAAGTAATGTTGGTAATGATATTACAGAGCTTCAAAAGATATGGCTGATTGTTTACGTGAAAGAGATGAAAGTTTGGTCGGTTTGAGACTTAAAGTACGTCAACTCGAAATGGATCTGAAATCAAGTCAACGAGAATTAGAAATTAAAGTGAGTACTTGGAAGGTAGAATGGATCATCATGTCTACAATTTTGTTATTATTTCGGTCATGAAAGTTGACAACTCAGGTGTAATATGTTTAGAAAAATGAAGCTACCGAGCTCCGTGACATCTGTAACCAATTAATGAGCCAAGTGGAGCCAGGCTCAGACATAGAACAGTGATTATGAGGCAGTTGAATTGCGTTGCTATTCTAATAATAATGATGTATATTTAACACATCTACCTGTTTTGTAATATGAGAAATGTAATGAATGTTTGGTGTATTCAAATTAAGCGATAATTGTTACAAACTATAACAAAACGCCATCATTGTTCATATTGATGTATTTTCGGGTTACATTTGAATGTATGTGCTTCATAAAAATAATTGTATTGTTGAGTGTCACACTCCTAGATCGTCTAAGTGCTCACAAAGCAATGCTGTGAAGTAAATTAATTTAAGTGAAATAGCTCTTTTTGTTTGTAAACAACATATGATGCTTGAATGGAGCAAATGCACTGATTGTTCGTGACCATACAAATACCAATGTTCTGTTGATCATATAAGGTCTCTTTAGAATAGATTTGATAGTTGACAAGATTATATTACTAAAAAACAACAGGGGAAAGAAGATTCATCCATTTACACTGGCTTTACATTTATGCGTTGCATAGGTGTATTTGAAAAGGACTTTGCCGTATATTAGCTCATATGTATGGACCAAATTAGAAACGTGTGTTGTCTCTTCTAGTGTTAAAGCTACAAAGAAAATTTTTTCGTTGTGAGAATTCAAAGGAGAATCATTGAGAAGACGTGAGCAACGGACCAAAACACAAAGATTCTTGCCTCCTCCAGTTCTACTCTTACGTGTTAAATTATGATTAGTTTAAACTAGGCAATGGGAAAACAAGTCAGACTCATTACTGTGATGACTTACGACATAAACGAACAACAATAAGAGGAAATATTGGGAATATACCAAAACTATGGCAAATTATTTAATGGTATTGCAAATTTTATTCTATGAAAGTAGAAAGATTCAAAAATAGTGTGTTAACAAAAAATCTTCTATAAAAACAAATTTAGCAGTTGTCGTTTTCCGTATTAAACTTCACGCTGCTGATGCTACTGTGACCTGATTTTATATGATTTACTAAAATCTCCAAGTACAAAAGAAATGAAATAATCCAAAACATTTTTGAAAAAGAGTAAACTAAGTGTGATTGTACGCCTTAACCTACGAATAGGATTCTTAATAGTAATAAGCTGCGGTTAGAGATAGTGTTGTTTTTCGTAAAATTCAATACATTGGTGATTATCCAGACCATTTCTTCCTCTACCGAACAATAATTTTCGCTTCTCATAGTCGTCTTGTTATTCCTCTTTGTCTGCTAACAAACTGTAATGTTTTCCAAGTTTTACCTTCGTATGTATTGCAGTAATCGACCATAATTGCTTAAAGCTGATCTCTATATCGTATATTGATTTTTCAGTAGCAAGATATCGATATTTTTTAGTATTAAGGTGTTGCGCTTTATTATGGCAACAGGCAATCGAATTCCTGAGTGTGGAATAACGTTAACTCCAATTATAAAGTCGCCATTTACGGACATATTTTCGCTTCATCATACTCAGCAAGTTGTGTATAACTTTTAAACTAATGTATTCATTCCAATTTTTAAATAGTATTCGTGTTGAAAAAACTTTTAAAAGGCGTTTTATGGAATCTTTAATGTATTCTTTATCCTTATGGTTTCAGGTCGTCCATGTGGTTTCTTTGAGGCACAGTTTTTCCACTGCATGGAAGCTTACGGTGCAAAACTGGGACGAATGTATTGCGACTTAGAACTTCGAGACTTCAAAGAATGTATGACAGGCGACAAACAAAGAAAGGTTAACATTCTTTATTTTTAGTAGAGAGAAGTGTAGGTGCAAATATATATATTTACATTCGTTTGTATGTAGTATATATATATGTATACATATATACATATATACATATATAC
>KN716395.1:64080-83023 GCA_000816705.1 Dictyocaulus viviparus
TATATGTACGTATATATACAACTTTTTGAGTTGTTTTGTGATTTATTTCTTACTATTGTTTTATATAATTTTTCTTTTCTCTCAAGATTGGATTATTGCCAAAGAACTGTGGAGTGTTGGGAAAGGTTTCGGTAGATTTAGCGACATGAGTATGAAAAGGCTTGCGCATCACAGGTCAACTAGTGATAAAAATGAATTTGCATCAGTTACACTCTACTACCTTTAGCGAATATAATCCGAAAACTGATGTAAAAAGTTCGATCAAGAAGTTCAACACTACGTTTGGATTATGCTGTGCACTGCGACCGATAGGAATGTGAGCCACTAGTTTCTACCAAGAAGATATGAGCTGTTAAAGTGAACCTCACTCTCATCATCCAATCGCTTCAAAAGAAAATGCTGTGATTTACGTGCTGAAATCGCATTAGGATCATAGTGCCTGGGATTTGGAGCACAAACTTGGATTGGCCGGAACACAACTTCTAAGTGGAATATGGACTGCCGCAAGGTGATACTTCTATGGTAATTAATGCATGAAACGACCTGGAAGTGTGTTGCTCGTGCGATCATCTGCGGATGCCTTCTGCTTCGATCGCCTATGCAGGACTTTCTAAAGTTGTTGATCACTGGATGTGAGTTCTGGGTGTCCTACGAAAACAACATGCGCCACACCTAATAACTGAATCATGGCGAAGGCACTCCAATTCAACCAAAATGTGAGTTCCGCAATCGAACGATTGTACTCTCGGTTCTCAGGAATTGACAGAACATGCTATTTTGGGAACCGGTTGATAAAAAACATAATAAATGCTGCGTTGTACAAGGTACAACCACAGAACGGAGCTTGATTGTAGCAGTTCGAGAGAAGTGTTCAAATAGACTCTGTCTAGATTGCTAAGTTGTCACGCGACATTTTGGTGAGACTGTGCTGGACAGTATCAAATACATCACATAGCACAGATGGCACTACTAGCGTCTTTTTTGCCTCCTAGAATAGTTTACATGAGAAAATTTTGAGTTGTAATACAGCTATCTTCTAAGTGACTCCACTAGCTTTCTTGATACCTTTTCTCTAAAAAAAAAAAACATTTCTGTCTTTCAAATGGATTCACGTTACTGCTTATGATGGTTATTATGTTGATTAATTTTCCAAACTAAAGTGAAGTAAAATTGAATAAACAAAAGTTTCGGAATATTAGAGAAATTGTGGTACAACCCCATATATTATATATATATACCAACTGTTATCGCATAAAGCAAGGTCGATTGAATGCGAATTCAATCACTTCAGCTATATCACGCTAAACACGAATATGTACCCTTGATGGAAGCGACCATCGGAAAAATGAAAAAAATGAAATATTGGGTAGCATGAATGACTATTGAGCGCAATCCAACGCGCTCTCCAAAGGTTGTTGCGTTCTCTTTTTTTCATGTTACACAAGAAAGAGAAGGTCCGAAGTTATGACCTATTTCAGCGATGAAAGATCAGAAATACAGCAGTAGCCGCCAAGTTATCGAAGGTGAATATGCCGAACACGTGGTGCATATAATTGATAGTAGGATACACGAGCTGTAAGTGGTTCTCTTCTACTGGATATCAAGTGCACTACAGGAAAACCACTAATCCGATGGCCAACATCTTAACTAAGGTCCTAGCAAGGGATTATGATGCTCAATGAATCAGTAGAGCGAAAAAATTCATTGGACTATATTCGAGCGCGACAGAAAGGAATGAAGGCATGATTAAAGATCGCATAGTTGTGTCGATAATTAAGGGAAATCCAAGTGATGTATATACGCATTTATATATATATTTTTCGTGTAAAGGTATATTTCAGCGAGCAGAAGCTATTGCTGCACAACGGAAGAAGCTTTATCGAGAAGGCAAACTTGACAAGCCATTTCTGGACGACCATCCTCAGCCTGGACAATGCTACCCAGATTATTTCGAGTGGAATAGGATTTTGTAGAGTTCTTCTAGTAGCTTTAAATAGAATAAAGTGATTTTTGCTTTTTTTTCCTAGTTTGTTTGTGAGATTCGTGGTTTTTCGTGCCTTTAAATTACTTGGTAATCTGATTTTATATATCAAGATTTGTTCTAGACGGAAAGAAGAATATTTGTAAATTGTAGGTTAACTGTTTAAGGAAATGGTAGGCTCATTAGCAGAAGACATACAATTGGGGCCAGGTCCGTCGTCGCCACACTCGCTTTTTGGACGAAATTGGCAAGAACGGAAAGCTTACATTAGGCCTAGTGATAGCTTAATAGTCATGTTAACAGAAAGAGAGCGTGGTTACTCTCGAAATGGTGGGTCAACGGTTTGTGAGTCATCTGTAGATTTGCATTTAATCTTAATGAAATACAGTTACACACTGTACACACTACACTAAGTCGGCATTTATTAGTGGATTACAGATTCAATCACCCACATTATGATATGCACAATTGTCCTGACGTCTAGATTGTTCTTTTCTAATATAAATTCTTTTTGATTACAAACAGCAAGTTCATTGTAGTTCAAATCTGGATGATATTTGTTCAACTAATAACAGAGTTGTTTTTCATGAAATTGTTTTTCATGCATAAAAAGTGTAGTTCACTAGGTAATCATGCTCTAATTTTGTTTTTCTGCAAATTGCAAAAAAATTATAAGTATTAGTGTTTAGGATATTTACATTGCTATAGAAATTAGCAAGCTATGGGCTAGAAGTTAACAGGATTACCGGGCTGTCATGCATTGTTGCTCATTTTCATTTCAGTAAAATAATGCGGAATCTAAAGACGATTTCAATCTTTGTCTTTTTATAGTTCTTACATAGATGGAAAGTTAATTATTTCGCTATCTGTTTTGTGTATTTTTATTAGTCGCATCTGGCTGCTTTTAGGCGTTCGTCATGTTCGTAATCAGCGAGAATTTTATTCTGCGGTAGCTATGGATCGCATTGTTGAAGTATATTTACCCTATTTTTCCTATTCCTTTGCTGAATGCACATATCAAGACCCAGAATAATTTATTTTTCAGGTTTCAGAGAGGCATCACATGCAAGACCATGTGATATCTTGGACACCTGATGGTAAACGGCTTATAACTTTTCGAATGCATTTGCGGGCAGTTCGGATTTTGCGGTACTTAGGTGTAGAAAGCGCGCGCGATAGTAACCCCGAAAATTTATGTCAGGTATATCAATTTTTTATTATCCTTGGATTTTAATGACTACCACGCAATTTTTGCTAGGCAGAATTCATTTCTATCTCTAACCAGTTTGTTAAAACAATAAATGAATTTCTTTGACAACGCGTGTCTATGCTTGATTGAATTTTCAAATTAAGGTAAGATAAGCTTTGGCGTTGATCAATCTCGTGTGGCGGGATGCGCCTGCACATTCATGTTCAACGTGATATCGTGGAGATGGTTGAATGCGAGCACGGTCTATAGAGTGACTTGAGTTGACCACTCTTCACTAAACTAGTGCTAGTTATCTTAACCAGATTTTTCTTTTACTAATTTCTCTGGCCTGGGGAGCAGCAGAATACTAATTCGGGCCGGGGTGTCGCCGTGGCACCTCCACCACTGAGCCAATACACCCCTTTCCAAACTACTTTGTAATTAATAGTGAGAAAATAAGGTATACTTCTGAAAGGATCCATTGCAGTATTATGATAGTCTGTCTCAATTACTCTTTAGGTGCTTCAAAACCATTTTATGGTAGTTTCTTGATTCACGATTTGTGAACTGCTTTTCAACGCCCTCGTCTTTACATGCTCAATTAGGAAATAAAAATTATATGCTCTCACTTGCTTTTTTTTTCAGCGACTGTTTGAAACAGAATCTGAAGTGATGATGATGATGGGAACTTCGCGTTTAGAGAGTGCGTCACTACGGACTGATTGTATTCTTTTTACAGATGATGGAAAGTATATGATTGTAGCGACGACTGCACCAGTAAGATGTTTTCATTATGTTTCTGATGTCACCGACGTCTTTATTCATCCATTAAATTCTTTTTATGTATATCTTTACCTTAATTTAAGCCAAAAAGTAGTGGTTTGTAGCTTGATTCGCAAAAAAAGGTCGTATTTAAGGCTCCAGATCAATTACTAACACTCTCCGTGGCTTATCCCAACACCGAAGCCCTGCCAGTGACAAACTATAGTCTGGAAATCTTTACCTTTTTCACTATTAATATCGAGGTGACTATTATCGGATTTTTAGTGTGAACACACTACGTAGACGAATTTTTCCTGCTATGGTTATTCAACATGATCAGTTATATCAGTTATTAAGCAAGTACAGACCACAAAACTATAATTACTTATTTTGTACTGTCCCAGCCTTTATCGTATCATAGTCGTTTTTGTTTTTTTTTACAGAAGGGATTCATAGCTCATTTTGTAATGTACAATTTTGATCGCATAAATCTTACTCATGGTGTAGGGCTTTGTGGTCCTACGATGATGGTAATGTCGCTGCAGAAACAGGTGGACCAATATTATTTATTTCATTTTAATTAATCTGAATACAAATACCTTGTATTGGAACTGAAGATCCAATTATTTAGTTTTTTTCCCAGATTATTCATGTGTTACACGTCAGTGAAGAAGGTGTCATGATACCGTTGAAGGATATTGGAACATCAATATGGGATGACGATTCTCTTTACCTATTGTTAGCATACTTTTGTTGAATTAGATTCATTTACAAGCTGGATAATAGCTAAACATTAATTATTTTCATTTTCTAGCTGTTTCTTTTTTTAAGTCGTAGAAACTTTTTCTCAGAGATTTGGCATTATATATATATATATATATGTATATGTTGTTGTGCAAAACAAGTAACACTTTATATAACATTCAGTGGTGATTCTCAATCGACACCAACAAACACTTCACTTTATACGGGTTTAAAACAGCGGCTGCTAACATTTATGTACAAGGAAGCTAAACGTGATGAAAATGTCGACGAATTTCTTTGCCTCATGCCGTCCTATGTGGAAAAATTACGAATGCATCGAGCGCAGCTCTTCGATGGTCACTATCTATTAGTAAGAATGTTACCACGTGAGTAAAATTTCACTATTTATCCGTACTGTTAATCGCATATAGCGTCGCATCTTTTTGTTTACTTTTATTTGTTCATTTTCATGAGCTTTGATGGGTTGTAATTGTGTTACTGACTGACTTTCCAAGTCGAGTTAAGCACAAAAATCAAAACGTCAGTAAGAGTCGAATTCTTATGTCGCAAATTTTTGTTATGTTGATTGTACTGCCAAGTGCTCTTACTCTTATCAGCTTCCAGGATTCAAACTATTACGGGCGAATGCATATAAAACATAATTACGAAATTAGTATAAAATTAAGTAGTCAAGCAAAGTTTATAGTTCTTGAGCATTTAATATTTTTGACCGGTTCATCTATGATCTAGATTGTTTGGGTTTATTTGTAAAAGATTCTTCATATATGTACTGCAGATTTTTTTACTTATTCTTTTTGAAGTAGTTTCAGATTTCATTCCGTAATAAGTCAACTGTGAATGGCAAAAATACTTGCTTTATGATTACAATACAATCTAGCGAAGAAATTACTTGATATTGATCTTTTGAGGCATAATCAACACTAGTTTTGTTCTATTATAAAAGAATTCGAAGAAATATATTACATTTACGGTTGGTGGTTTATTTTACCATGATCAAATATGAAACCAGTTCATATGCTGTTTTTCCTTTTCCTATCTGGACGTGGATCGTGCTATGTGCCAATAGAACTGGTCTCCAGCAATATATAGTGAACGTGTTCTTCTTACCTAATGTGTTTTTAAATTAGAGCAACTATTTCTAATAATTCTATTTTGTTCGGGTTCTTTTCTACTCTAGGTCAATAAAGCAGAATCTCTGATAGAAGTTTTTTCCCTCTGATCAAACTCTTATGTTATAAATTATTCATGAACTATAAGTGTCTATAACTAATATATAACTATATTAGAGAAGTGTTGCATCACCTCTGCATTTACTTCAATTTGAAAATAAAAATTGGGGTTTTTGAATTACGAGGATGCGCAAAGTCAATTCTTAACGTTTCAAAATGACTTTAAATATGTGTGAAATATTTTCAGATGCATCAATTAGATATGATATTACATTGATGCCATGTTTTTTGTTTATCATGGACTGGCGTACTTGCGAGATATTGGCAGTTTATCAAGAAGTTAGTTTTGGAATTTTGCTTTGGTGTCCTACTTGCTTTTGCAGTTATCAATATTAAATATATCCTACTGCCACTTGCATTAATGTCGTTGATTTCTTGTTTGTTAAACGATTTAAATGTAGTCTTTTTCTGTTTTAATCACTGTTGTATAGTGCTTTGATAAGGGGAAGAAAAATCAGTATATAGTTTTGTACTGTTTATATTTGTCAATAAACCTACATTGATTTTAAGTTACCAGTTTTATGAGGAAAAAAGGGGTTCCACTTTAAATTATTTACGACTATCGTCAGCGTAGTTGTATTCACTTCTATATGACTCCGTTATGCTACAGATTTATTAGGTTTTCGACGTTTAGTAAAGAAAGATTGAGATCTTGAGCTTGAGAGAAAGATTGAGCAACTCTTTTTATTGGCTTTTCAAGAGGTTTTCATTGAAACCAAATTTTTATTCATATATTTACTATACTATTTCATTTGCTGTCAATGCAACTGTATTATAGCGGTAAATACTTATGCAGTTTATTTGGTAGGCGAAATCGCATTAGTCGTAGCTCCTAAATTCAAGAGAGTAAACTGTTTCTTAAAATTAATCCTATATTGTTACAAAAGTGCTTTTGAAAATTTCTGAAACATAGTTTTTTTTTCAGTATGGACCCAAATTGTTGGGATTTTATGAAAATTTTGTTGAAGTTTTACTTACGCCAACACAAAACCCTCATCGATATCCGAAATCGTTCCAATATAATCCACACTCGAAGCAAAGAGCTCATTGGCTTATCGGAAGTAATTCAAGTAGTCAGTGTTTTGATTTTTTCGAATAACATGTAGTTTGAGTCTTACGACTCACCAAAATTCTAATGCTAAAAAATATCCTACGTAATTACAGCAATTTCGGAAGGAATGTACCGCCGCGTTCTGTCAGTATTACCGTTTTGCGGTTGTCATGTATGTTGCACAATTTTAGCAGTTAATTTTTTGTACAACCATCGTGCAAATTCTTCAGGGGCTAATATCCTCTTGGGAAAATTTCTGTCACACGCTTTCTTAGGCACTTGGATCTGATTTTTAGTTTTAAGATATTTTTTTCACATGGTATTCCAGCATTCGTCTTCGGAGAACCCTTTTCTAGACCCACTTTATTTTTCAATTGATGAGAAAATTCATTCAAATCTCATGTATGGTCGCATGCGATTCGACCTCGGACCAGTCAAGTAAGCAGCTTTTACAAAAGTTTGCTAGCATCATTATTTAGGTTTTCTCCAGTTATCAATTTGACGTTGCTCATTCGTCACATCTATTTTTTGTTATGAAATTCACTTCAACAATTCCTATAAGTTGACTTGATTTTATTCATTTTATAGTAAAGTTGATTGGTTTCTGTAGTACGAAGACCATCCGTGTCTAGCTTTTGCCAGGTGGTTCAGACTATTTGAAGTAATATTCGTGAAATACTTTAGCTATGCAATCGCTTAAGTACTGTCCACTATTAATTGCTGGAGTCTATTTTTTCAAATTCAGTCCATTTTTCATTTCAGTAGGGATAAATTATTGACCACCTATCTACTTTCGACTACTGTATTACATTATATATATATATATATATATGCCTTCATTATTTTCAGTTAATGTTTTCCAGTTTCCTTTTTAACACTTAGTAATTTTACTATCTAAATTATTTCTATTTCATGTGTCTTAAACATTTCGTTTTGTTATTACAGTGGCTCACTATGGTTTCTGGAAATCTAAGAAACAAGTAAAAGCAATTGTTAGAAGATTCTTCATAGGTTTGAGTGACAGCTGTCTCGCCCGTTAGATTGTTCCTCTGCGTTACATCAGTGTAATTGTCTTCCATTGATTTTATTGCTGATATCATCACAGTACACATCAATATTCAGATTTGAGTTATGAATATCATTTTTCAACGAAATTCATAATATTCAATTATTTTGGTTAACAAAATTTAGACTACGTGGAGATAATATAGTCGAAAGTTAATCTAGTTTTCAATTTAATGTGCATTCAGCATTTAAAAGTCAATTGTGAACTAATTTTTTTTTGAATGATTTCATTACTAAATCGTTTGATTGGGATAATTAGTGTTTCCAGATGTATATGTTCTCCATTATTTTATAAAAATATTTGCATACAGAATCTTCGCGCGACGTACACATCATCATGTTTGCTCACTTAGTTTGCCATCAGCACTAGTATCGAAAGGTCCAGCCTGTGTGATTCTATTCCATCCTCACGATCCTTTAGCCATAGCATTTGATCGAGTTCGTCCAGATCAACCGCTCACGTTTTATTTGCCATCATCTCCAGAGGATAGATAAGGTGAAGATGCTTTTTGATCTGCGTTATATCGAAACGAAATTTGCATTTGTTTAAGTTTGATTTCGCGCTGAACGGAATGAGATCAACCACTGCACTGCGTGAAATGCATGTAGCCTTAGTGGGAATGGCTGGCTCTGGAAAGTCTGGTAAGTGGCTGGTCTGTTGCATTTATATCTTTCTTTAGTCTTAAATTACCTGCCAATATTTTCCCTAGTGATTCTCGATTTAGCGATAGCTGTCAAATATATAACGAAACGATTCATTGGAGAGTACGACTCGACGTTAGGTATATTTTTCGGTGATTGCTTCCTTATGTGGAGTTTGTTTAACTTTCATATTTTATTGACAGAAGACACTTATTGCCGACAAGATACAGTAGCTGGTCAGCCATTGATGGTGTGGATAATGGATACAGTGGACGATGCTGCGCGTGACGAAATGCGTTGGTTGGCTTGGGCGGATGTTTACCTCGTTATATATGACGTTACTAGTCAACTTAGCTTGCAGTAGGTTTTGAAGAACGATCATCCAGAATTGTAGAATTATTATCATCCAGAAGAATTATATATTATGTATAAACATACGATCCAACAGTCTGGCACTTAAAATTAACGAGAAAAAAAAACAAGTGTTGAACAGCGTTGTACGGTTTTAGGTATGCGGAAAACATTCTTGAGCGGATAACAAAACACGAGCATCTACTATGCACTAGAGAGCACAAAACTATTTTGCTCGGAAACAAAAGTGATTTGGAGCGATACAGGTTTTTATGGGATTATTGATAGTATTTTTTAGACTGGTCACACATGTGGATCTACTTGAGAGATGTTTTTAGAAATAGAAACTTATGACAAAATATCTATACCATATACCATGTAGTGAATTTGTCCAAATGAGAATGTAATTTAAATAGCAAACTACATGGAGAATCCAAAATCAAAAACCAAATTTTTCTAATATTTATCAGTTCGCTTAAATCGTGCAATGTTAGTCAAAGTGTTTTTGTTGTTATCATTGTGTTGGTGTAATATTACTGAAGGTTTGTTTTATGTGTATATATAAAAGTACAGGCAAGTTTCTGAGGCTGAAGGAGAAGCTATGGCAAACAAGTATAAAATTCATTTCGCCGAATCAACTGCTACAGGCGATCCTCGCCCTCTCTCTCAACTACTTCACACAACTTTCCAGGTAGTGTTATGAACGAACGGAATTTGAAGGTTTTTGGAACTGCATTTTGTTCTTCGCTATGTTCGATTTAGTTCTTGACAATCTAGCGTTTTAATTACAGAATATTCTAACTGGGACAAGAAGTCCATCGCCACGACTCTGCTCATCGGATTCGGAAATTGTTACTCCAAGTATGTTTTTATTTGTTGCGTTACCATTCATTATAATTGTTACCTAATAATAGAAAACTCCCAGGATTTAAACAATGTTAAAAGTTTTTCCTGTCGGCTTAATAATCACATCTTTTCAGGAAAATCTGCCTTTTCGGCACTTCGTGCAAGTAGCCGTGTACGCGCCAAACCTGCGAAACCAGTGCAGTTGCATAAGACGCCGAGCCTGAGCAAGATTAAGACGGGGAGCAAGTTACTGAAATTATTTCACAATTAGAACATACGAGGAACAATAAGTATTTCGATATTTCCTCCTCTATATTTGTCCTATCAAATTTTTTCCTTCTAGTTTTTAGTACTCTCTGATCTCATGTACATTCGATTTCATTGAACATGGACATTTGATTTTATTGAACTTAATGGCTGTTTTATGGATTAAATGAATTGTATACGAAGCCCTCCTGTTATTCTGTTTTGTGAATCTTGTTTTCTATTGCGCCATTTCCATAGACTTTAACTTTTGACAGATTTCTCTGGGTTTTGAGTTAGATATGTTCATTAATAAATATCTGTTAGTATGATATTGTTCATGATAGTGGAACTTGTAGTTGTTATCATGTCGTTGTCACCACACAAAGTAGGAAGTGGAGGTGAACTGGTTGATATCGATAGGAATATCTGCAAAAAAACATCATAAGTCACCTTAACAGTCAACAACATTGGTGTGTTGAATTGATAAATTTGTTAATCTTAATTCTGTGATGCTACAAAGCTCATTCAATTTATAAGTTTTTCTGGTATGCGTATTTCAAATGCACTTCGAGGTATATTAAACAATAGGAATTTTTCTTACTGAAAATCAGTAACAGTACCACATCACTATGTAGTAGCGGTATGACGTGTTCATTTTACACAAAATAATAAGTGTTAACTTTTGTTACATACGTAGGATTGTTTTGTTGGCATTTCGCTAACTTCGTGTAGTAACTGTTTGTCTGATAATGTTTCATAACAAAACTGATGGGAAGAAATCACATTTGGCGAGATAGAGTGGTTGCAAACGAAGGAACTCTTCCAACAGGTTTTTGGAAAAATGGATAGTGAAATCGCTTATCGATACTATTGGTCTACAATTTAACATAATTCAATAAAAATTGATGAGTGCAAATATTTAGTCGATTTTGTCAACTAGAATACTCTTCAAATTAACTAATGAGGAGTTTAAAGTAAAAAGTGTACAGTTTATATAATTATGGTCGACATTAAAAGATATGATTATCGTAGGGTAATAACGTTGCCCTCATTGGTTAAATCATGTTGGTCAAGTTGTGTATAAAATTCAGAAATAGCCGTAATAATGCTAAGTCGCAAACCCTGGAACATCAGACGGAACTCGAACCCGCACCCACAGATGATTAATTTGGGTTCATTACGGATATGAAAATGTCATTATGACCTATCATAGTAGAAAATAGAAACACTATGAGATTTATGTCAAAACAGCGTTTTTGAGAACAAAAGTAGAAGTAGAAAAGTAGAGTATGTCTCTTTCAATAACAAAGCAATATGATACTTCGTAAAATCTGAAATCATTCATTCTCTAGGTTATTCTATGACTGTAAGAAAAAAGCCAGGGTCGAAATCAAAATTGGATGAAATATTAAGAGCTGGTGCAAGAGGAGGTTAGTAACTTTTTTAGTATCCTTAATGTAATACCTTCTCAACACTATTAGTGGGAATATGAACGAACTTTCTTCCTCAGTTTGTATTGTTTTATTCATTCCGTAATTCTAGAACGTCCGGATATTGATGTTGATCGAGAGATTTCGTTAGCAGTAAATCCATTATTGAAAGAAGCTGTCAAATTTATTAAGCATACCGTATCGCATGACAGCGTGCAACAATCCCGTAATTACCGGTTGGTTTTTAATAGTTATAAGAAACATTATTGTTAAACAATTATTAAACTTTCTTAAAAATTCCTAAGACCTCCATATAATACCCTAATTGCATACTTTGGTGGTCCATATCCATTGTTAATTCGAGCTTCATCATGTTTCCGATTTGGTTTGTGTCACTGAGTATGATAGTGTTCTTAGTGGTGACGTACTGAAGGCCCAAGCTCGTTTCTGTCTGCTTTATCGATGTACACTCCTCTAAATCTCTAAGATGAGAAATGTTCGAAGATTTCACAGATGGAACTGTAGATGATGTAGATTTTGCGGCATAGTTGAAGTGTCAATCAACATCTCGATTGCATGATACGGCGCTGGTTTTTGAATAGAAAAAATGAACGAATGAACGGTTCAGATTTTAACTTGATACCATTTTTCTAAAGAGTACCGATTGCAGCCAGTGTTGCTCTTCTTTTGCTTTATTCCTCTTTCAGATTCTCTCCATGTTCCCGCTAAATTCATTGAGTGTTGTGAATGCTGCCGCACTGGCATTTTTCAAAAGGCGATGTAACCTGCGAGAAGAGCACTTGATAGTTACTTCCCATCAACACAATTCTTATGTCTTTCAAGACTTGACACAGTGACTTCTTTATTGGTACGATGACTGCGTACGATTCTATCAACTAACTGGTCTGATATTTTCTTTTCCTGAACATAAGATGTGATTTAGATTATGAGAGGTAAATATTATTTGTGCTCGTCAGCTGTATTGAAGTTGTCGGGGTTATCGTACTATTGAGTGCTAAAGCTGCACCTCTTTATGTATCAATCGCAAATTAACTTCAGTTGCCAGATTCTCTAGCCGTTTTTTCTCAATAGTTATTTTAGAGCTAAGGGAGGGATTTTGAATGTGAAAGATTGTAGTGTTTGTTGCTCACGGAATGAAGGTATTTCGTAATCTGCTATTCATACGAGGGTGAGATTCCATTTAAATTTTTATTTTTCCCTTCATGTCTTTCTTATACGCTTTGCTTTACTTAGGAAATGGCATGTCCTCTTTCTTAGATTATGATTGGGTCGTACTCTTCCATTAAAAAGGCGGTAATTGGATTATTTACTTGCTTTGTTACTTGTATGGCTCGTTTCGCGCATCTTGCGTGTCCAAAAAATCCTCAATTATTTTTTTCTCGCGCTATTGTCGTCTATTATTATGGTCTTCTACGTACCTGGTGACACTGACGCGATCCATTATATGTATTGTATTGACGTGATGTTTTGTCTACCGTTTGTTGTACCATCCGACGTAGATTTCTGCCGTGCCTACAAGGATTATCGCATGAGATACTGACGCGAAAATTATGGTGGTACAGTTTTAGTTTTTTGAATTTCTGAAATAGAGCTTCTGACGCACTGTGGTGGTCTTCACCACAGGCAGTCATCAATATTAACGCACTAGAGGGATGTGCCTCCTTGCGGCTATATGTCATCAGGCCGGTGGCGATTCTTAATAGGTTTGCTCTTGGCTAGGTTTCCATGTCGAAATGGAAAATTCTAAAGACACTTTTCAGTGATGATGAGACGATACACTCATTGGAGGGAATGATAGGACTTGGCACGAAAGATAAAATAAAATAAGCTTTGGCGTTGATCAATCCCTTGTAGCGGGATGCGCTTACGGATTCGTGTTCAAATGATATCGTGAATTTTTGAATGTGATCTAGTCTATACAGTAACTTGAGTTGATGATTTTCCACCAAGTCACGCTAGTTATCTTATCCAAATTTCTCTGGTACTTCTCTGGTATTTCCTCAATTTACAGATCCCGGAGGGATGCCGGCGTTCGTAGGCCTGGGAGCGGCCAGGAATTGACTTAAGCCTGCGTATCAACAAACACGACTTTTTGTTTTTGAGATTACGACTGATCTTTTTATGAGCGTACCGTTACAAGTCTCCCATATTCATTGGTGAATTCCTACCTTCTTGAGAAGAATCTCATAGAAATGATATGCTACATTTCGACAAGTGTCTAGAAGTGTTTCGTTCTTGTATTCTAATTTTTTCTATCATGTATTCATTTGTCTATCCTAATCTCCACTGAATTTCCTAACCATAAATCTGTGGACCGAGTATTTTTCACGGGCACAATAAACATGACACTATCTCTTTCATGGGAGCTGAAGGCGAAGAACGACCAATTCAATTTTTTCTAGTTCAAATGACTTTCTGTAAAAATCCAAATCTTATCACTCACCGTACGTCTTCACGCTTTTTGTGGTATATGGTAAAGCTCATGGTGCTTAGCAAATATTTATATACTATTTTAGCTATTATATATATTTTTTTGGTGTTCCTGATATCTGAGATCAACGTAGAAGTCGTCCTACGGTTCATCAGTCGTTATGGCAGTCGTCGGCCATTATGGATCAAAAATATGCTCGACAGTTAACTTGTGACCTCATTTCCATCAGTGTGATTGCAATTTGCGGTATATTTACTCTTAGCTAGGCTTCTATTAAAAATATAATGCCCTGAGATCGTGTTTCATCCACGATGGAATGGTATTTCATTGAGAGGAGGTTTCGTATAGTTACCAACACCTATTTTGAGAAAATACTGAAAATTTTGTTTCCCAGTTTTGTATCATATCGTCATTTTTTTATTCAGATTTTCAATTCTGGACTCACAAAACGAGTGTTCGGCAAGACAACGAATAGCACAATTGGTAGAGGCAATGGAAATCCCCCAACATGCGTTGAGATCACCGCAACAAAGTAAAGGTATCAAGAAGGAAAAGAAGTCTAGAAAGAAGAAAAAACATGGAAGATAGAAGAATCCGGCAACAGCTTGAATTTGCAATAATTCGCTTTTCGTCGCTCTTGCTTCTCATCTCTATCTATTTTTTTTCCTGCTCAATAACACTCTTTATTAATTAGTCATAATAATTTGAAAATGGTTTTTTGGGTAATCTATATTGTACATAACTTAAAAAGCACAATAAGTTGATTTGAATAAATCTCTGACTCCGAAAAGTCTTGTTTTAGAAGATTAGTTCGAATGAGAGTTGTAAAACTTGTAGGTGACAACTGTCAATAAACAAAAACGACAAAGAGTTCAATCAGTGCTCGAAATGGCAAATTCAGAAGATAAAACTAAACAGAACAGCCGTTTCTTTTCGAATTCTAAGGCGCTGATGTTTTTCAAGAAGACTGTCCTCTGATATGGCATTCAGCTTGTCGACAGTATTGATGTGTTCACTAACTATTGTGGAGATATATGTGTATAGAACATTAGAAATTCTCACTATTCAGAATAGTTCTCATATTAAATTAATGTTCATTAATAATTATCTCTAATATGATTTCTAATATTTATATAAAGAGGAGTTTACTACTAGAGCACGTAAAAGTAATTCATACATGATAAGAAAGCTGTAGAAATACGCATCGATTCATTGAGAGAAGCATTTTACATAACCTCATCGTACTGTAACTCTACTCCTCTTTAATGAACGCGACAAAAATCGATCTGCATTTGTGCGTGAATGGAAGACAGAAAAAATATCAATTTTATTTACAAACATTGTGAGTGAAAAGCACATTGTACAGTGCAAAAATCTCAAGTAGAATGTCGCGGTGGACGAAGAGCTCAGTGTTTGTTTCGAAATAAAGAGCAATGCTGAATTTTATCTATTTTTGAAATGCTCAAATCATCAAATTACTGGATACGAATATGCCAGTGATGAACCGTAAAGCGATTGTCGTCGCTATCATGAGCTGCACAATGGTGGTCATCCAAATGTTTAGTATAAACGTGATCCGCGGGCTACATATATGCCGACTACGAGCCCTGTTAAAAAACATGCACGATAATACTAAAATATTGAACGTTTTGTAAAAATTCAATGTAGCAAATTATTATATGTATAAGATACTATTTCTATAACATTACAGCAATTTTACGACACTTAACACTTTGCAACGTTGAAGGTGACAGCTAAATATTATTGCTAATTCAAGTGAAATTTTTTTACTAACGTGATTTCTCATCATATACAACTGCTAGTTGTTCATAAGTATTAGTAGGATTCTCCTCGGATTGCTTGTAATAGTGATGTATGGAAGAATTCATTCATCATATAATGCAGATCAATAAAACATTGACAATGTAGATCAAAATCCGCGACACCTACCCAACGTTTTCACATGTCGCTGTTGTTTCCATCAATCGATTTAGTGCCAATTAATTGAGTAGACATTATTTTTGGCGTTTTTTTCTTCCTACTTTCTCGAATATTCTTCTCCATCCTGTATAATCGTACTGTTTAGATAGTCGAGTACTTGTTCCAACTAAGTCAGCACATTTGAAAGCATTTCATACGCTTTAAACGAACTTTTTTTCTACACTTCATATAGTTAATGTAGGCGCAGTGATCTAGAAGCGATTGAGATTATAATCATCGTGAATTAGGAGCATTAGAAGATATTTGGTATTTTGAAGGAGTTCCATTTTAGGCAAATTACATGGAGCACCCTGGCGAAGAAACCTTGAAAAATGATAATCAGTATTCGGCTGCTGTAGTTCCGGTAACTACAGAAAATAATATTCATACAGCTACTGTTTTTGCATCAAGTCATCGTTCCAGCACTCCTATATTGAAGTCAAATGTAACGTATGTGGTGGCAATGATTTGATTTTGTTTACTCCATTATTTTTCACTGAGGTCCTGAATCAATAACTCTGTGTAATGGTTACGATAGTAATTATTCACTAACCTCTTTTGAATCTAAGATATTCCTAGAGTAGTTGCATTTTTATAAGCAACATTTCCATTTTTGATTCACCATTATTGTTTTATAATACTTAACATAGTTGTTTATCAAACGTATCACATAATAACCAAATGAATTCATTTCCGGTGTTAATCCAATTCTAATCAAATCTCGTTAATTCAATTTTGTTTCGTCTTTTTTAACGACTTCTGCTCTTTATGTTGATTAGGCGGTAGATGTTTGTTTTGAAAATCACAACATCTCTCTTAACAAATAGAAACGTTATTCAATGTATGAACAATCAGAAAGTCATCTGATAGTATTCAAGTCTTTCGGTAGTGAAATTATAGGAGTACGGACATAGAAAGTAGCATAATCAGAAGGATTTGGTAGTTCAGACAGCAGTAAGAATAAGTAGCTGCGACTTGTTTGATGTAATGTATTCATTAGTATTTGTAATCATTAGGCGCTTTGTCTAAGATGCTTTGTTTGTTCTTCGATGACAATACTGTAGTTGATCAGAATGGATTTAACAATTTTGATAGTCGGAATAGATCCTAGATTTAAGTGCTTGTACGTATGAAACGAAAATTGCGTTCACGTGCAACTTACTGAGACGTTAACGATTTTCGAACCTCAAACTTGACTAGTTGAACTATAATCTTAACATCGAAATGAAGACGATATAGCAGGCTTTAAAGTAAGAAAATGTTAGGAATTATTACAATAAGATTAAGTGGAGGGTACAAAAGGGATGTGCATCGTAAATAATTGTATAATGTTGGCGGAGACTACGAGAAGTTTTAAGGTTCACGTGTACTTTCAGTCATGTGTTCTTTCTAGGCTTCGATACATAATGCTGAACAACATTTACACTCTTCGTAAAAGAACTCAATAAGTGGACTGATATGAATTCACTTGTCACCATGAGTTTCAAAAAGAAGTAAAGACTCCTCCACTTAGACTCATTGTATTACTAGCACAGAAGTACTAATGATTAATGTAAAATATAAGTGTTTATAAAAGATAATGATTGTGTATTACTTTTATATGGAAGAATTACATACTATTACATGGCTGTGACAATACTATCCATACACGATATGTGTATTAGCGTGCAATATATGATCTTATTTGTTCCATGATTTGTCTTAATTGCATAAGATCAGTGATGAATTAATACCTGCCAAATACTGATTAGGTTTCCATCTTATGTTTCACTAAAACTATGGAGTAATCCATTTGTTGCTTTATTCAGAATAGACTCCTCAAAGTCATTTACTTGTCGACCAGCGATTGAAGAGGATATTTCACCTATACCGACGATCGGTCTAGAAAGTCGGATTTCAAGGTAATACTAATTGTAAGGATAGCATATAGAATCTATGATTTTAACTAGTACTAACATCAAACGTATACGCATTTATTTTGAATAAGTACACACTGGAATAACGTACTTTGTCAGCTCACTATCACTAGTAGTGAGAATCCAAGATAATTTCCATACATTTTCCTCACGTACAACTTACGATCGTAGTAGTGGCCTTCTTGAAACCTAGCATACCCAAAACCCATGCTATAGTTTTGAAGCTCCATTCATCTGAAACTGGCTGGTATTTACTGATATGTCCACCTATGGTTTTGGTGATCGTCGGAAAGGATGCTTCGCATTTGTTGAGAGTTCAATTCGTAGGGTTCTCATTCATTTTCCATCAGTTCTTTTTAGTGTGTTACCATCTTGTTCGTTTTTCATGGTTGTATAATCGCGTTGTAGTTGTGGTTCTTGTTGGAACCTTTCATAAATAATTACCCAATAGAAAGTCGTCGGGTCTTACAGAATAGCGGAAGGTTTAACATCTTATGGACGTATCTTCATGAAGGCGGCGTCAAGTATTGATAGGTTCACTGTTAGGTAGGTTTATATGTTCAAATGAAAATATCCTAGAAACACATCTGCGTCACGATGAAGCGGTAAGACGTTAAAAGAACGTAAGAATCAATAGGAGCTAGAAACCTAAGCTGAACAGTATCACGACATGGTTTGCAATTCGAGTAGGCTTTGTACGCTTACAGTCATGTAATATTTTTCCAGGAATAATATTAGTGTCAATCATCAAAAAACATTCACCGTGGTGGATTCAAGTGTACTGCATGAACTCGAGAAGCTATTTGCAGATGCTAGAGCAAGTTTTTAGGAAATAATTTGCATATAAATTTTTCTTTCTATAACTTAAGAACATCTTTGATCAAATTGCATTATTAAAAATCTATTATTGACCACATATTTTGTTTTATTAGCCCTCGTGCTCGTTTATTCTCGTGATTAATCCTGTCACTTTCACTCAAAAGCAAGAAGAAGTATAATAGAGAGACAGGAAGAAAGAAATTAGAAAAAGACCAAGAA
>KN716395.1:93942-109093 GCA_000816705.1 Dictyocaulus viviparus
GAGTGATAAAGTAGAGATTACTCGCCAGAGTATTCTCTACAGATATGGCCCAATGTACTGAACCGTTCTAGAAACAGTGCTTGCTCACGTGTTCTGTTCTTCGTCACTGTTCTTCGTCTAGTCTTCTGTCAATCCTGTTAACAATGACAAATACGAAAAGTTTATAGACGATCGACAACAGGCAAACAGAGCGATAGTTACCAGTGTCGTCAACGTCTCCCTTTTTGTGCAGCAACACGGTTTCCTAGTTTTCCATTCACTTTGAAATTTGTATTCGAACAGGTGGACTGTGAAGAGTTGAGCCAGTGGTTTGATGAGAACCAGCGGTAGATTCTTCGGGTATTGTGGTCTAATCCTGTCTGGCCCGAGAGCTGTACGATTTCTTATCGACAAAATAGTAAGTCGGATTTAGAAAGGACGAACGTTTGGAGCAACATAATCGTCTTTATTCTCATTACATGGAGGAATACAAATGTGACTACCGATGGAGATTCAAGTAGTAATCGTTGATGATTTCCTCTGTCGCAAGAAGGAGGTGAAAGAGGTCAGTGCTCCGGCTTGGCGTCGGAGTGCAGGTCTTGTGATTTGTGAAGCATCGGCGAGCATTGCAAATGCTTTTGCCAGCCTCAGCTGCTTTAGTCATCACTTCTGTTCTTCTCTCTTTAAGATCTTCTTTCATCGCTTCTCTGCAACATTTGCGAGTTCGGATGTTAGCCGATTATTGCCTGCGGCTTTAGCTGCTCCACGTTAGCTTATCAAAGAGAATTTCAAGAGTTCTTGAAGACAAACGTCTCCTTGTAGTCATTGAACTCTCGACGTTTTTCGCGCTATCGTGGAGGTGCTTCACAGGCCGATCAGATTCTTCGTCGATCTTGTCAATGACGGTATCTTCCCAAAAGCTAGCTAAGGAGTTGTATAAATTCCAATTTGTTTTTATTTTGAGATTTCGATTTTTGAAAATTGCAGCTTTCTATGTTTTACATGTGAATAAAAATTCGGCGCAAAGGAGGCGATGGTCGAATCCCGTGTAGAACTTAGGAACAACTGCCATATCCTATAGGCAAAATCGCTTCTACGATTTACTTTCAATACCACATCCAGAAACCTCCATTACATAGCTTCCTGATTAATTACTTTACAGTCCTTTTATAAGGATCATTCTGGATCAAACAAATCACAGAAATAAGTTTGATCATACAACATTCATCTGGTTAACAATTGCACCATTTTAATCAAATATGAAGTTGTCGAATATTTCTTGAATCATAATGACTCATAATATTTCAGAAGATAGTTGATTATGACGATAACCCGGAAGCTCGGTCATTTATAGACGAACTGCAGGCATGACTTGCTTTCAGCAACTTCAGTCGCTGGGCACGAATTTTTTTCTATGCGTTCCATTCTACTACTTAACATTTAGCTTATTTAGAGTGCTTACAACTGTTGCGGAGTAAATGGTCCTGATGATTATCGCGACCTGTCAAGTGTGTATCTCTATGGCGAAAAAAAGTATGATAGTACTCTTATTTGTGCAATTTTGAATAATTAATTAAGAAAATAGTTGATGTATTCCAGTATACAGCGTGAATTCACTTATTGAATACGGCAACACGATTCCTATCGTTGTTTAGTTGCTTAAATTTCCCAGCATTACGTTTTTTCTTAAGAGTGGTTCTCATTACGCTTCAGTATGTTGTTTTACGTTGATGCTCGACTCTCTTACATATGAGCAGTTTAAAATTCGATGTGTTCGTTATGTTATTCAAGAACAGAGAAGGTCAAAATATCGATAGATGACATGCTTTGTTGTTGCTTTGAATCGCAACAATCACATAGCAGATCACACTTAACAAATGGTTCTCATCACAAACTAGAGACATCAGACTGGAGAAAATGGACAGTGTCTACTGAAGGCTTTACCTATAAATTCTGGAATTGACAACATATGACTTTAATTCTGTTTGCAAGGAAAAAAATCCTTGTTAACCTATCAGCTTCTTCCTATTAATCTTTTTTTTAAATTTTTTAAAAGCGCTGTACCAAATAATTAATAAATAAGCGTTCAAAGTGGAATGTACTCTGGAGTAAGAATATAGAAAAAAGTTTTTCGAGCATAACATTACATATTTTATTAGCTCCTTAGCACGTTATAAGAGACTGCAAGCATGCTCAAAGGACGACGTCGTTTGTCTTTTTCCGCTTTCATGTTGCTTCTCAGTGGAATGCTCTGAATATCCGTTAGCTGAAATAAACGATGAAGACAGCAACTTTTATGGAAGGTGGTATAAGAGCAAAGGTCAGTGACTTATTCGCATGTTGATGACTATATAATTTTTCAGTCTTATGGCGTATAGTGGTGGTTCAGGTGCCGATTAGTTACACGGGCGGTTATAATCCGTATCCATACAAACTGAACTTTTTCTTGTAGCTGTACTAAAAGAGTGTGTAAGAATAAGCAGCATTGATTAGATATAGATTGATCAACTCAAATTATTGTATGGAACAGATTATCATTCAATAGTATCCAATATATCACATTAAGAACAAATGTGCTTTGCATAGATCATAGTAGTTTCAAAGTAATTTTATCCTTTTAACATATGCAATAGTCGTTCTGCTTTTTCAGGATGTGTACCATCGTTAATTTTTTCTGTTTTCGGATTGCTTAATCCTTCAATATCAGTATGGCTAATATTTTCGGCATTTGCTCTTGAAATTTTGGCTCTTATTTTTGCACAGGTATGTAAACGTTTGATAACCCCATAACGTTTCTCACTGTCATTGTTCGTTTTATTTTGTACATTCACCTTCTATTGAAATTGTGTTGAGTCGGCTGAAAGTTTTCCGAAGCATGGTTACCGTTAATGGGTCAACTATATTATATATCTGAATATGAAAATATGGCTAAATTTTGCTAGGAACTTACATTGTGATGAGGCGCAGTGGCTCAGCGGTGCAGATGCCGCAGTGACACCGCAAATTGATTATTATATTGTACTTATCAAACATTAAGATCACTTCTCTTAAATGTTGAGTCCGATTTTGCACTTTTAAATATTAGGACTAAACCATTAACAGCTAACATTGACATCATTTATTTCCTTGGCTGAGAGCGGCTTAAGTGAAGCTGACGAGTCAGTAGCATGGTTATTGTCGTTTTCTTATCCTGGCCCCGAAGATATCATCCAGGTAACTATTAAATTAACATCGACTCTATTCAGTCAACTAAATTGCCATATTCATTTTGCAGCACTTAGCTGATTGGGCAGCTGAGTTATATGTTGAAAACGACAGTGAAAAAGTACGAAATGATGCAAAAGTTGGGATTAAAGGCCATACACCTGCACTCTCCGACTCGAATAAAAAGCCTTATAGAAGAATGACACATGACAAGCAAGCTTTACCCAAAAAACAAGGTTAAAAGCGTTCAATTTCTTACTTGAAAACTTTGATCATCAGTTTAAGTCCTCACCATTTGAGCGATCACCCGCAATAATGCCATTCGTTTCCTTCTCGTTCACTTCGCCTTCATAACGGTGATCCTATTAGTACATGATGATACCTCTTTTTCCTCTATATATCATTGACATCGCCTTTCTTTTTTATAAAACGTCCTCGAAACATGTGAGGTTCAGTTTCTCCGATTGAAGTGAAATCAGGATGCATGAGCACGTAATTAATCTAGAATCCTAATTAGCAGCTCTCCTTCCTCTGCCTTAATGAAAGCACCAGACACATGAAAGATTCGAACACTTCAACTGAATGACTCTGATTTATGAGAAACTTCATCTCTACGCAGACACCCTTCTTTTTTCCAGTTTTGCATATTTCGTAAAGCATCCTATTTTGCGCACCTTTCAATCATACAGAACAAAACGATGCCATATGTGCTATGTCTAATTGAAGCCTAATAAAAACCATCCATCAAAAACCATTTTCATAGAACGAGGCTAGCATGACCTCTTTTGTTTTAACATTGCCAAATGGTTTTCGTAATCGGTAGCAATAGATGACTTTTCCGGTAGATTTAGTGATGGAACGTGGTACATAAAAATGGCACTGTTAAAGTATGAAAAGGAGTCGTTCGTTGAAATATGTTATTATCAAATTACATTCAATTATTATCATTGCCATTCATCGGAAGACAGTATGAAGCTGCAGTTCATAAGCATAATATACTTTGTAAAGTACATTTCAGAATTTGCCATTATCTTGACTATTTGCAAATAAGACTAGACGATCTAGCCTCCACTGCACTAGTGAGAATTTTAACTTTTTTAATATTGCGCAATCATTCGCTTCCCTAACGTATATAAATGTTACTATGAAGTTTTGTTCTTTGTTTCGCGATACTTACGCGTAAAAAAACGTAAATAAGTAATTTCATGACACTTATAGGACCCTAAATTCAATACAATGGCAGTACACGGAGCCCTTATTCTGTACAGAAAGCGATGATTTAAGACTGTTAAGATCCTTTAACAAATATCCTTCATGCTTTTAAAGTCAAATAAAATTTTTATCACAGAGAAAACTTGTGACTTGAATAAAACATTGGATAAATAAATACAGCATGAGATTGAATTACAAAAGATATTCAGGCGATTGAATGTGACATAAGTGATGTACCCAAAAACAAACCCTGGATCTTAGCGTCGTAAACCGAGCAGTCAAGTGCATATTTTATGCAAGAATTTGTTAAAATTGACTCTAATTGTCGTTTAAAATTCACATTATACATACTTAACTTTCGTGGCCTTCTTCCTCTTTCTTGAAATTTTCATATTCCTTTTCATTGAGCAATTCAGAAAGCTCGCTCATATTTGTGAGATCCAGCTTATAAAGCCATCCTAAAAACATTTTGTGACCACAAATCCGCCAATAACACGGTATCTGCACCAATGCTTCAGTAAAGCAATATTATATTTATTGAAATTAGATCGATGTATTCCACTAGCTTATTCCATCCACAATTACAATATTTGGAACTGAAATCTTCAATACTTCGACCCAGATACCTATAGATAAACATACCTTCCCCGAACGGACTTTTATTGATCTTGCCTGGTTCTTTTTCAAGAATTTCATTTTTTTCTGTCACAGTACCGGAAACTGGTGCGTAGATATCGGAAGCCGCCTGAACATTATCTACACAACCAGTGAACAATTTTGAGAACGCTAACAAAGATTCGCAAAGAACCACAGATAAACGGCTTTCGCAAACCTTTACACTTTCTACCGCTCCCGTTGAGTCCCCTTTTGCGATTTTGGTGCCAATATCGGGCAGTTCAACAAATACAACGTCCCCTAGTTGTTCCTGAACAATATTATACCATGTTACAAATCAATCAGTAAATGTATTGACATTCAGCATTTTTAGCATTTTCATAAGACCCATATGTGTTGTGGTACGACGTTTCAAGCATAACCAACGATGGCAGTGCTTTCCCACATCAAAGCCATATGTGGTGTCAGGTTCATTTTAATCAAATTAACAAAGCCAATAGAAGAGAGAAATTTAACGAAATAAAGAAACTGTCAAACCTTGAAGCTGGCGAACGAAGTATGCTACAGGTCTCTGGGAGCAATGATCCAATGATTATGGCTCATGTTTAACTTACCGCCGCAAAGTCAGTGATTCCAACAGTTCCGTTTTCTCCTTCTACAGATACCCACTCATGTTTTTTAGTGTACTTGCGCTCTGGAAGTAAAAGATTACAAATATTACGTACTCAGAACATTTCTCTAAAAACAATCCAGAAAGTCGAAAACTTGGACGCTTACATTGAAAGATGTGAGCAATGCTTGTCGATAGCACGAAAAGAAAAAACAGTCCCACGTTTCATTCATCTTGGAAAATCAAGAATCAGATGAAATTCTGTGGGCAAATGCTACTATTAACTTGATGGTCATAATGATCTTCATTGTTTACTAAGAAATTTCAACTCGGGCGTCAACCAGTCACTGATAGTTTGTCATTAATAATTAAGTGATAACCAAGCCTTATTTCAGCATATCTATTTTTCATGAAGAGAAATAGTTGGATTACTGTTTATAGACCCTACTTATTGAAACATAACTAACCCGATAATCGTCTCGATGAAAGAGATAGTGCACATGTTTGAGTGATGGAACAGCTTCTGAATGACGGTGCTATACGTAATGCATGACGCACCAACATAGCCATCTAAAATACATTGATTAAAGTAAATTTAGACATATTTTCCTTTTTACAAACAAACATAAAAAAACGAAAGACATCACGATTGAGACTGTTCACAAAAAGTTAATGATTGAGTAGTATGATAACTATCATAATGAAGAAGCGCCACTTTTTTGCACAATATAAGAAAGAATACCAAGAAATATGAAAAATACTAGAGGTGAATTTTCATGAAATCATATCTCTCTTTCTATAGATAACTTATCTGAATATAAATCGCTCAAAGCAACTTTCTTCCTCTTTATTTTATTCATTTAATACTTATTTGAATCATTTCAAATGGACTATATCCTTAAGTAGACAATTTTCGAAAAAATGAAGGTTTTTTGGAAGCTTCCAAAATCGGCTATCCTTGAGTCTCGGCATTTGTTAATTGAGTATCTTGATTGTTATTTTCTTAAGCAGTACTCGAGGTTGGTACATTTTATTGAAAACACAATATAAACACAGGCTGTTCTGATGAAGGCGATTCTGTCGAAACGTTAGCATGTTTCTGTGTTGTACTGTCTTTTCAATAAAACACTGTTTACCAACTTCGAGTATTTCTAAACAAGGTTACAGTCAAGGTAGAGGCATTTGTTTACAGAAGCAGTATATGGAGTAATCAAGCACACCTTATATCTATGTCTCATTTGGATAGAACTAGGTATAACACTTTATTTTAAATATTAATATTTTTGAAATGGTTTTCACCATTTCTCACCCCTATGTAACTTTTCCCCTTATAATTTCAGTTATTTCTACAACTTCATAGTGCTTTCAACCGATTTGCAGTTTGAAGATGACGAGTAGAAATCCCTAAGCATTATTTGCAGTAGATGTGAATCCCACATACAATTTTTTCTTTCTAGAAAATAACGTGATATTGAAAGCAAAAAACTCCGTTATGAGACTTTCTACTTTAATGAACGTCTAAAATAAATAAAATGCCACATTTTTGCTGGAAAAAATATGGAGATTATTAGCCCCATGATAGCTTTGACAAAGGACAGAGTAGGGAAACCTTTTGTGGTACCTGTTCGTGTTATTCGGCGGTTAATAAGATTACCTTATATGAGTTATTTCAGTGGTGCTACATGATTCTGAGTATCCGGATTTAATTTTATGATTGTACAAAAGATATAACTTCAAACTTAATTCCTCAAATTCCGAACTTAGGCAATAAACAGATCTGCTACAACACTTTATTGAATTTAGCGTTTGGTAATCTAATGTAGATATCAATAACTTGTCAGATTGCACTCGCGAAATAGATTTTAATATTTGGTTGGGAAAAAAGAAAATTTCATCAGAAGAAAATTCACTCCTTTATGAGAAACAATAGTTTAAAAAATAATGCTTGAATGCAACATATGGTCTTTAAGAGATTCCAGATAGTAATATACGTAATAAAACAGCCGGGAAACACGTTTTATAATGCGAAAAACCCCAACTACCGGTATGCAAGTTAAAAAATGGGATGCTAAATGCTGATTGTAGATTTACGATTACAATCATTAACTTTCCCATTCATATATTATCAGTCATACTGAGGCAGGACCTTCTGAGGTACAAAGTTATGCGATTAACAATTCAGCATCATTGGCTATATGTGAACAAAATAATTACAACCTATCATAGTTGGTAGAAAACAAATATAATGGCTATAACTTAACTGTTATCACTAAAATAATTGAGAATCCCGTCCGTTCTTCGATATTTATGATACTTTGAAAGCGAAAAAATAAGAGCATCAAAGCATTTTTGATTTGACATCCAAAATCAATAGAAATAAATAGTGATAATAACAGCGAAAAATATGAAAGTTAAAGAAGATTTACATAGTTACGAAGATAAAAATTATGAATGGCAAATACATTTGAAAATATCAAGAAGCATTAGAACAAAACATTGAGATTAATGATGAAAAGTCCGCATGCATAAAACATTATTAAAACTCATTGGTTTACAGAACACAAATTTAGTGAATTATGCTTTGGATAAACAGCAAATAACCACAAAGCTCCCACTAACCACCTGAAAAAATAGACATTTTGACAGGAATGGAAGTGAACTCTATCTAATTGATTATGATCGATACACAATCATTACGGGCAGTGACAATGATAAGCACTGAAAAAGATAAAAAAAGAACATTTGTGACTACGATAAGGAAAGCAATTAGATGTTATTGATTAAAAAGTCTGAAACCTTAAACATCCAACATGTACATAACATTCTCAAATAGAGTGAAAGTAGCATTTAAATAAAGAATGAACTATGCTGTTGTAGCATTCCTATTACCAAAATCACGTAACACTACCTAGTATCCAGGCTTTTAGATAATTTCATTACTGTCCAAATCCAATAACACGCAATAAATACGACAAAAACCGTATCGAATAAATAACAATGAATACAACATATGAATAACCATGAAAATTTAGGCTGTCTTCTTCGTCATTCTGAAATTTTTAACAATTAAAAAATGAAGCTTAAAAGGGAAGGTTTTATTAAATTTTGCAAAGGCAAATAATAAACGAAATGTAAGTATCGATAAATTTGGTAACTAGTAACAAATTTCATTTCATTTTCAACAACAAACAAATAGAAATACGTCCTTATAGAGAAAATTGATGTGTAAGAATGAAGCTGTAAGGAAACGTCACAAATATGTTTTCTGCAGTCACCCTACCTACATTACACTCATCGGCAGGAAATCTATTTTCTGTTTATTCTCAAACTATTTTGTTTCAATGCATCGACTAATTTGTTATTCCTCCTTCAATTTTCCCGTTTTATCTTTCTTTTTCAGATCTATTGGGTTTTTTACTAACCGATACCACAATGTCGAAGCGTCGATTTGAGTCTTCAAGTGATGATAAAATTCCGGTGGTCGAAAAGTTGTATAGGTATATGTTAGGTTACATTTCTTAGCATATAGTTCAATAACCTTTTAGCGTCGGATATCAAAGATATTAAGGTCTATTGATATTTCACGTGTTTAATTTTTTCGGCAGAAAATCCTTTGAGGAAGAACGGGTCGCTCCTGGTTTTATACGAAGTTATATAGTGGAGCACAAAAGTTGTATGAATTTCAGATAATAACACTCTGTACTTTACATAGTAAATTGGTGCTGCTTAGGTTTTTGATATAATGGAAATCTTACTTGTGATAGAGAATCAGCTCAAACAATCGTACTTAAAAAACCGAACAGTAACCTTGTTAAGACAGAACCAACCTTCGTTCCATGCAGCGGGTGGTTTCATGGAGGATGATGATGAGTATCAGCAAAAACGTGAAGAAATATTCGAGAAAAAGCAGAAAAGTATGTGAAACCAACATTGTGATTTCTTTCTTATATCCGTTTATGAAGCAGGGAATTATCATCATATTCCACCAAACCATGCTGCTAAGTATTTAGTGTATTTAGTTATCTTGGTATCTTGAGCTACAGATTTGTTTCACTCGACGTTTTATTTTATTCAATCATTCCGTCATCTTCAGAGTTTCCTGTAACCTTCCATTTATAACTCTAACCAACCTTTTTTTAAGAAGCCGATGCAAAATTTGCTGATTATGAAGCACCTGACAACTGCATTAAATGTAATTTGCCAATGTTTGATTCATGGTTGTGGGAACGATACAATCATCCAGTGTGTGATAGTTGCAGGTATTCACAAGATTCTTTATTCTTGATACAACGCAGTACATATCAGCAGTTGAGCGGTAAAGTGTTCATTCTTTTAAAGGGATGATTCGGGTGAACACAGGCTGATTCCTCGCACTGAAGTGAAATCTGCTTACTTACTAAAAGATTGTGATCTCGATCTACGGAAGCCACCTCTACGATACTGGGCAAAGAAGAACCCTCATAACCCTCGTTATGGAGATATGAAGCTTTATTTGAAATGTCAGGTAGATGTGAATGCTCTATGTGATTAAGATGTATTTTGATTAATGATGATTATACAAAAAGTCATAGGTTATTCAACGAGTGCTGGACGTATTTGGAAGCTGGGAACGTTTTGAATCCGAAAAAGTGCTGCGCTCTTCACTGAAAGAAACCAGAGCTGAGAAAAATTTCGAGAAAAAAGTTAAAGAGATGCGACAACATGTGAGTGGAAAAGGCTTGGATTCTTTCTGGTATTATTTTCAAATTACGATATATGTTATTACTATTCTAGAAAATCTAGTTTTTTATTATAAGAAAGCTTGTTGCAATAGTGTTCCCTCTGAATTGGTTGAGAGATCCGCTGGATATCATTATAGAAGAATTTTATTTCATAGAAAGGCAAATTATGTATGATTGTTTATAAGACTGGAGAAAACAAAGGACAATATAGTTTTGATTTTATTTAATCTTAAGCTTTTGTTGTTTGAATATGATAAATGGCAATTCCTAGAGTCAAGACGCTATGCACTAGTTCTAGAAAAGGTTTCGAATTGGCGATTTATTGATTAACTTAGACAAATAAAATTTGTGAGGCTGCGGTAAAGAGCGAAATTTGAATATTTCATCAAGTTAACAACATTCTGTGTTCAGTATGACTCCATATATTTAACTAAAATGAATACAAAATATATCAATTTATATCATATGCTCGGAATTAATGGTGTCGCGCATTCATTCTTGTACAATCCATAAAGAGGCTTTTGCATGCAGCACGTAAATTTTCTAGTTTGATAGGTTATATAGTTTTACGTAATATTTCGTAAATCTGTTTTTTATTAATATAACACCTGTTCTCTATTGTTTTAAGTTTGTAACTTGAAGTATTTTGATTTGGTAAATAGAGATTATCGGCCTGTGAGTCATGAAAATGCACATCACCTTTTTGCATGGTCTAATTAACAGATTGCGTATTGTAAACGACGCTTACTCATCGTAAAAGTATCGTGGTATTAATGTTTTAATGACAAATCCCAAGTTCTTGTTGTTTGAAGTTATACTATTGTGCTCATTCAAGTCTGACACATCGGTCACTTTGGTATTATTCTGTGACTTAAAACAGAAATTACAGAATTATAGCGAAATTTCTTTTTCTTTGAAATTTTTTCCATTGACATTTGTTTCATTTATATTCAGATACGAGGTCTCGGTCAAGTGAAAATCAAGGAACATGCGACTCACGAGCACGTCTATGGTGAAGAAACATACGACAGTACAAAAGATGAGTATTCAAAGGAGTGTATTCACTGTAGCTATGTGTTGAAATACGAAAAAATGTAATATCATAGCATTTTTTTCATGAATATATAAAAGGTCTCCATCTTATTTTTCCGAAGGTAACGGTGAATCTCAATAATATTATTAAAGCTACGTTTATCTGTTGTTCAAATCATTTTTAGCATATTTTGTATTCCTACTCATTAAAATTGATCTACCGGCATCTTGCTGTAGATGGAACCTAACTTCTTTTTTAAGTTTTATTCTTTGTTTTCGTTTGAAGAGTGAATTGTATTCTCTTTCTGAGTATATGCTTTCTTTTTGTCCTACACTGTCTTTTATGGTGTATTTTTCGAATTTTCCATGATTTGTTTAATATGATGGTAACTCGCTTTATTGTCCTCAATCAATGTCCACCTATGTTTCCAGGAACCATTTTTTCAATTTCTTCTACTCTCAGTGATTTTATATTCTATAAAAGAAAGTTTCATGTTATTCGGTCTTAGTTTGAAGATTTATAGGTGTTTCCAAATACTAAAAATCTCGGTGATAGTATTTTAGTGGTAATGGGTCCTATGCTTAAGAAATTCTGGTACTAACTTCATGGCATCCTTAAAGTGATTTTAATGTCTATGAACTGTCACCAATATTCATGTTTTGTCATTTTTGTTGTAGATTATCTCTCGTTTCCTATTAATACCTCCGAATCTGACGTTGGTAAATTCATGTCGTGTTGATTTCACTGCATGTATGCTTCTTTCCCATTGTATCTCATTGTAAACAGTTTAATTCATGGCAATCATTACTGGCTTCGGATATGCTCTGTTTGAATTCAGTCTGTTTTTGAAAACTTTTTCTATGAAACAAAAGACTCTTTTTTCGTCTTAGAAGTTATTTCAATAGTACTAGTCGTATTGAGATTATAAATTTTAGTGATTAGAGATGTACAACATCTCTATTTCATTGTGTATCATCATCTCATTGATGTAGAAGTTCATTGATTTTTCACTGTATATTGATGCCGTGTCGAAGTGTGGTATCGATTTCAAAAGCATAAAATTTTAGTGCTTTTTGAAACGTATGGTTTCCACTATTTTAGAAATCATTTGTCTTTTTGACATTTAAGGATGACACAATAGTAATATTTGATTGAATGAAAACTACTTCCAGGATTAGCTAATGTTAACATACTTCACCCATATGATTATCATACTTCAAGTGCTTCGTTATTTTTCACCAATCAGTACATTTTTTTTCTTTTGGAAGCACTAAAGGATTTTACTCGTGGGGAAGTTGGTTTTTTGTTCTCCAGACATCTTATTATTTCTGGATGAATGTTATATTTTAGTGGTATTGCTAACAATTATTATGAATCGCATACGTTTCGTGTTGTTTCCGTTCTCTAGCAATTATCGTAGAAATCGTTTATTTCATGATCTGTGCTTTCCTTTAACAACTGTGAACAACAAACAACTTTCTTGTGCTAGTATTCAGAAAACATAAGTTGGCTATTTAAGCTAATTTTCGTCGATAAATCATAGCTGCCAGCATGTCAATACATTAATTGATTGGAAGTATGATTTGTCTTCAATGTGAGCTAATCGCTTTTTCAATACCGGAACTTTTTCATTAGTATTTCAGCCGATTCGTTGTTTAAATCGCCAGTCTGTATTTTAAACATAACAATTTATTATAAATCTAACATATTTATAATACTTCTAAGATAGGCTTTGCCGTCCTGTTGCGGCAGTCGCCTACGTGTTCGTGTTCAGCTTGATATCGTGGAGGTGGTTCAATGCAATCCAAGTCTATACAGTGACTTGAGTTGACCATTCTTTATCAAGTCAGCGCTGTTTGTTTTATCCAGATTTCTCTGGCAGTAAATTATCGACCGGGAGGGATGGTGGGCTTAGTAGTCCTGATTGGCTGCTGCGAGCCCTGTGGCACCTCCACCACTCGAAAGATAAGCAGTACCTAATTCTTGAGAATAAGTCCATTATTCGATCAGTTGTTTATCATTAATTATATGAACGGTTCCTTCTCTATGTGTTCATTCAGTGGTATCAATTATATTTATTCGTCTCCTAAGAAGTTCAACCTACTACTTTTATTTTCTAGAATCATCAATCAGAATCAACTAAGATCGTCGACATGTCCAATGTCTAGGCAGGAAGAAATCAACTATGGGATTACTGTGTGGAGCACAGCGTCGACGAGCATACCATTCCTGACCATAAAATGCCATAAACATTCCGGTGCCTGCGAAATAATCATTTAAGTCAGATTTTCAGTATCTCTGAATTCATCTCAAAGTCATATAGGCAAGATATAATATAATTATAAACTTTATGTCATCATATGGTGCGTAAGTTGATTTATGTATCATGTAGATCACTATGTCAATATAATTGCTACCTGGAATCTCAAAGACTGTTAGTAAAACTAGAGATTCTATTATTTGTATAAAAATGCAGAAAAAGCTCACCAAACATTGGTAATTATCAAAATCGTATTCAAAAGGTGAGGGAGATTCCTCATAGGATATCATCTCAATATCTACATTACTGCTTTTAGGTTACGACAATATTTGATCGATGAGATGAATAAATGGAACTCACCTATTAACAAATTGAACCACATAGCTGTATTCCACACGGATTTATTTTTTATAAACCTCGAGATGAAAAAGAAAATACCTGAAATTTCCTTATGAACTTGCAGTCAAGGAAAATTTTCCTCATATAGCAAGCAATTATGTAAGCTATAGCAAAAGACATCGGTATATCAAATGTATAGCAAAAAATTATATGAAGTCGCAACTTTCGATTGACTACGATATTGATGAACTCATTTAATTCCATCTGTCTTCAGTTCACACGAGGTCTTTGTAATATTTTCTCATTTATAATGCTGAAGTTTCAACGGATTGTGTCTCTCTCAAAACATCGGGACGTTGGAATCATTTCGCCGTTTATTCAGTAAAACATTCTGTTAAGTTCAAGGCTCAGAACTTTTAATTAGTGTATTTATAGGACAGCTTCTGTAAATCGATAACTTATTATTTTAAGTTTGCCGCCGCCCGACAAACTCTAAAACCACTCATTTGTAGCCTTAGAGAAAGTAATCATGTTGTTGTTTTCTTGTTGTTAAAAGAACAACCACGAATGTGCGGAAAGCTTTTTGTAATAATGAGACATAGGATTTTTCTATTATTTTTGATTTAGCATGAATTCACAACGTATTAAGAGATTTCGGCGTAAATATTTTCCCGCACTAATTATGATGTTGACTGATCTGTTCTCCTTGAGTTTTGTCTGGATCATGTAGATGTTCTTCTGATTAAGCGCACAGTGGATGGCCTTGTTTTAGCAATGATTTCATCTTTGTAAAACATCGTAAATGAATACCACGGGACGATACCTTACTAATAAAAGTAATTTTGCTCAAGTTTAATTTTTTTCATTTACGCGAAAACAGTCCTAAAGTCCATAGTTGTGCTGAGATGGCCGCGAAACTCGGAACCTCAGGCGGGACTCGTACCCGCACTTACACATATCCGATCTGTAATCTGTAAGTGCGGGTACGAGTCCCGCCTGAGGTTCCGAGTTTTGCGGCCATCTCAGCACAACTATGGACATTATAATACCATTGCAAAAATGCAATTAAATAAAAATTACGAATAAGTCCTAAAGTCATTTTGCAACGATGCAGAAATCATTGCACATCATGAGACATTGAGAGTACATAGTTACCGTAATTATTTTAGCACCAACTT
>KN716395.1:109193-153920 GCA_000816705.1 Dictyocaulus viviparus
CCTCAGGCGGGACTCGTACCCGCACTTACAGATTACAGATCGGATATGTGTAGTTTTGCGGCCTTTTCCGAGACTGTAGTTTCCGAGTTTTGCGGCCATCTCAGCACAACTATGGACATTATAATATCATTGCAAAAATGCAATTAAATAAAAATTACGAATAAGTCCTAAAGTCATTTTGCAACGATGCAGAAATCATTGCTCATCATGAGACATTGAGAGTACATAGTTACCGTAATTATTTTAGCACCAACTTATTGATGTAAAAGTTGGTACCACTCAACAAATAGATGCAAAAGCTCAGTCAGTAAAAGCTGTTCTATCTTGAAAAAACGAGGAAGTTATTGAATCCTTCTCATTAACAGGGACTTTCAACCGAGGTGTAAAATCCTAATAATTATTACAAGCCTTGAGGAAGGGGGAGGGGGGAGGTTTAAGTCTTGCAAAGGCGTTTTGTGACTAACTCAGCTACGTGTAATAATAAGCTCATACGTTTATGACCTATCACAGTTGATAGAAAATTGAACAATTATAATAATTATTATAAAACAAAACTGATTGTAATCACTTACCTCCGAAAACGAAGTAGAGCGTGAACATCACTGGATAAAACACCCGAAGTGCCACACCAAACCAGTACTCATGAAAAGCAGCTGAGAGGAAAAACACTCCTATTTGAGCGATTTGAAGTCCATGCCGTCCGCCAATCAGCTAAAGTGAGGGTAGATTGAACTACACAAAATCTTCTACTATTTTCTTTATTTGCATAAAATCTAGGTTATAAATTGGGTTTATCTAAGTATTTGTTCATTACCTTTGACACATCTCGATAAACATAAGCGTACAACCAGTCGTATACAACGAGATTCCAATTACGGTAGTATTCAGCCATATTATCAGCATTCCACCAGTTCTTAAATAACCTTTTTTCTTGTTTTTGTTAGCCTCTTATGTCAATTCATCATATCGCTGTTGGATTATAGCTCAAGCGTCATATAGTTGCGAAATCTCTCTTAACTGTCAAAGTTTTAAGAATAATAGTAAGAATAAGAATAATAGGAGGCACGTTGCACACTGGTATAGGCGCCAGAGTGATCCGCAGATCCGAACCAAGTCTGCTGCTGCTCCTCTCGGCCTACCATGCCCTACATCCAACCGACAACGGTTAATTGGTATCGGATGAATCTTAGTAAGATAAAGAGCATTGACCTGGTTAAAAGTGGTCTACTAGAGTCACTGTATAGACCTGGCTTATCATTTTTTTTGGCTTTTTTTATGGCATGTCATCCTACCACCTCCACCATACCACGTTAAACAGAAATGCGTAGGCGCATCTCGCAACAGGAACTGATCGACACGGGAGCTTAGCTTACTTGTCTTTGAGTCTTATTAAGCTTATTCGGGCTTGCATGTCATTGTAGCACCTCCATCACTCGCTAAGCGTCACAAGACTTATTAAGATTTAGATAAGATAATTGTTGGCGTTGATCAATCCCTTGTGGTGGGATGCGCCTCCGCATTCATGTTCAACGTGATATCATGGAGGTGGTTGAATGCGTGCCTGGTCTATACAATGACCTGAGCTGACCACTCTTTACCAATTCAGTGCTAATTATCTTACTCAAATTTCCATGGTACCAATTTAGCGACCCTGGAGGTATGGCGGGCTTGGTGGAGGCCAAGGGAGTGGCTGCGAACTGATTCACGCCGGCGTGTCTCCGTGGCATCTACACCACTGCACCACTGCGCCTTCTATTAAGTCTTACCAAGTAAAATTGTCGATCACCGAATCGCATTAACTCTGCAAATCCATTCAACCATGAATGTAGCAATCCATAAAATAAACAAATAAGGCACAACATTCCAGGTAGAATACCAGCAAATAACGAGAGTATTATTTTTGTCACAGACAACGATGGATACTAAAAGAAAACCTATTGCATAGAATAACTACAAAATACATAGATAAACAATAACATGTAAGTAGAATACATAAATAAACAACAACACATGAAACAAGTATACTAATCAATGGAGAAGAGTATGAATAGATTTATCGTCAGCTTTGCTTAGAAATCATTCTCATTGCTTTCACGCAATCATATGTGACAATCCATACGATTGTTGAGAAAATAACTGAGCTGGTCAAGAACACTCCGATTGAATAATTGATATTTCTTCTATTTACTAATAAATAGATAAATAATAAATAAATCAATAATTATTTTAGAAACTCACGTCTAATGTATTCATCCAAGGAAACACATGTTGTGTATATTGTAAGTTGACAAATTCGATTAGAATAAAACAATGAAAAAAGTGTATCGCTGCTTTTTTAAAACATCTCGAATTTGACCTCAATAGCTTTTTTTTAACCTCAATAGTTTTCTTAATGTTGAATGGGAATAAAGAAATTGTGATAAACTTTGATGAGAATTGATCGTTTTCAATCATTTACTCATCACTTGTATATTTATCAAAGAACTTCCCCTTACTTTCCATGAACTTCGAAAGAAAACACTGATGTAGATCAAAAAATGAGATCGATTATGTAAGACAATGAACGTTGCTGCTATGTAATTTTTTGCCAACTTCTTATTGATTAAATTGGTAAATTTTATTTTTAGTTTAACATCTTGAAAAAAATTGTACAACTACAATGATTATAAATTTAATAACAAAGTAGTTATTGGTGACATAAAGTTTGATGGTCACTTAGAAGCACTGAGGGAAAAGCATCAGTTTGTTAATATCTTATGTTTTATTTTTAGAAAAAAAATACTTTGACCAACCTCGGATATTCATCTCTATAAATGAACGATGGACAAAACATAAAATATAAATATTGTTCGACAGTTGGCCATTGAGGAGGCGTTTTAGACTGAAAATTATCGATCGTTGAGGTCATAACGAAGAGAAGGAAGAGTTATTTTATTCTATTAGTACTTGAATCGAATGCGATAAGTTAAGAATGTAATGGGAAAAATCATTTTATTTTTGAGTTTGAGGTGAAATATTTCATCAATTATGGAAGAAGCTCGATTATGCAACAACCTATTGGGTTAGGAATTGATTGAAAAATTGAAAAAAAAGAGTGAACAAATAACTTAAGATTTTCGTGTATTCAGAAAATCATTACCAAATTGAACATAGTAGATAGATGATCAACAAAAAATGAGGGAAAAGCGAAAAATCAACGAAGTGGAATGAAAGGCGATCACGAGTCGTCAATTACTGAATATGATCTACTCATAGAGATCAAATTCATTCAGAATAGACTGTTCATCTTCAATCTCTTCCTCAATCCATCATATTCTTTTCGTATCCGAAATATAAACAAACATTCATGGATGATTCAGGGTAGAAAGCAGGTTTTCCAAGTAACCAAATAGAACGTCATGATGAGTGACATGGAACGAATTTCTTGAGAAGAAAAAAAAACACTACTTCTAATCGTAAATTATTTCTATTTTTATAAATACAACATAGCGTTGTGATCACGAATGTGATTTATTGATCCAATTCTTCTTCATACTTTTATTTTTTCAACTTAAACACACAACAGCATTCCTCTTCGCTCGATAGCTTCGCTGAATATTACAATCTTTTTATAGAAATTCTGCGAAGTGATCGAATAATCGGGAAGATGGACTTTATGCAGTGTGTTTGATGTCCACTGGAATTCAATCACTTAAGGCAATTGTCCCAAAGTCATCACTCAAACGCCTCACACCTAATCCTCAATAAGTTGGCGTGTATGGCCACACGGCTACAATTCTTCCACAGGCGTTAGACGATACGTTTATATACAAACAATAAAATGCATCGTAACACCCAATCAATATGATATTATCGATTCCATGTTGTTCGAAGATTCGAAGACGTTACATTGATTGATTCGATATGTTCACCGCAAAAAATCGTATAGGTTTCAAAACGCGATAATTATTAATAGAGGAAAGTTGCGATGCAACGAAAAAAAAGCCGAATGAAAATTTAACGGCTTAGGGCGTAGTGTTGGTGCGAACGGACTGTCTTCAACTCCAACTTCTGTTACGCCCATTGGCGTATGATTGGCTGCTGCGAGGTATTGGTGAGAACGGACTGTCTTTAAGTTCTACTTCAGCACCGCCCATTCGCGTGTGATTGACTTCCGCGACTAGTATGGAATTTTCGTTTCTCAGCAATTAGTTATTAAATTGTTAAAATAGTATTTATTATAAGATGATATGTACAAATCAAAGTGATCAAGCAAAATTTCAGAAATGTTCCAAACTGACGAATTTGAAGACAGAGTATGAACTGATTTCATGTGATGTAATGTGTTTATTGATTGAAAAAGTTCGATTTTTAAAATGTATCGACATGATCTCTGCATAATCGATCCGTCCATCATTTAGATTAATGTTTATTTTAAATATTTCTAGCTTTTACCTGAACAACCTCATTGTTGGTTTTGATGGAAATAGCTCTTTTCACATTTTCACGTATAAACGAATGAAGTTTCATAGCGATACGAGTCTTAAAGAAGAGGAAAAGAGTGATTTATCAACATTAACAAAACATATACATATATGAAAAGAAATTTTTTCGAAATAAAAATAGAAAACATTTAGGATTAGATTGAGAATCTTTAAAGATTTCCGTAAATTGTTGAATTTTTTTTGTATTTAAATTCAAACTGTATTAAAATTCTTTTTCAAACTTTATTACCCAAAGTTAATAATACGAAAAATAGTTTTTGTTTTAATGAAAGAAAAAACGAGGTAAAAATTGAATTTTGTGAAATATAATCAGATTACGGTAATGACCTTAGCCTTAAACTTTATTGAAAAAAAAAAGTTTTCAAACATTTTCTTGTTTTTTTTTTCAGTATTCTCAGTACAACAACGACAGTACGTAAACATGAAGTCTTATAATCTTTCGTGTTTTCATTTTCCTTAACTCATTACTTCTCTTCTTCATTTCTTTTATTTTCCTTCTGTTTTAGTGTCATTCATTTCTACAATTCTGTGAAGTTTCACTCAATACATTAATTATAGTCAAATAAATCCTCATAAACTCATTAACTCTGAGTTAATCACAAAACTTAAAACCTCAAAACCGCGCCATTCTTTATATCCATTGCCCTCATTCAAAATACCTAACGTATCATTCTTGATTATTAGATAAAATTTTTACACCATATATTAGTTAGTATATTTTTAATGAAAGAGGAAAAAAAAAACAAACAAACAAACTAACTAACTAACCGTTTCACATGTTATTATAAACGAACAAGCACAATTCAATTGACGAAAAAATAAAAATTTTAGTGGAAAATAGAAGAATGCGATCAGATAGAGGACGTATCCGATGAGAATTGGAAGCTTAAAAGAGGAAAACAAAAAACGAGTTCAATTGAAATCCAAAGATCAAATCGGTTTAAAAATTGAAACGTCAAAATTTCTAACCACATGAATATTGCTCGTTTTTGATGGAGTAAACGCCCATAATTTGAATACAATAAAAGGAATAAAAGTCGATAGAAACATTAACAGCCAAACGAACATCGTCGCTGGAAAATGCTCGAAATTCCACGCGATCAACCAGAAATGATGAAATGGTCTATAATTATATGATAATGATAAGTATACGTATTGATTAGTGTAGTGAAAACGGTTAACAATAATACTCACATTCCATGCGTGAAAATATCGTCAATAATCGCTCTCAGAAAGTATAAAATAAAAACGGCAGCAAATAAATTGTATATCACATTGAGTTCCGTTTCTTTGAAAAGTGTTCTGTAATGAAATTTATACGATCGATGGTATTCATATGATTAATGAGGATGTAATTTTTACTCGTTAGGACCTATGGGCCTATCATGCATGACGAGGCGGAGCATCAATAAGTCTACGAATTTGCTAATCGAAAAATTTTAATCTCGTATTTTTAATTTCGGAAACAATCAAATCGAAAATCATGACCATTTAAATGTTTTCTAGTTTTTTTTTTCTGGTAACTTCTTTAATTATATCATAATGGTAAGTATACATATTGATTAGTGTAGTGTTACAAGTAACATAAAAAGAAAACGCGTTCTTAAATGCTAATGTATTTTATATAGTGGAAGTTTACTTTACTGATTTTGTTTATTTCTTGTTTTGTATTTCATTTTGATCAAAAATCTAAAAGTTATTATAACATGAAAGCTGATGATTAAACTAACAATTGATACAGAGTTGAAATGAACACATACACACTTTCAAATTACTTATCTTAAAATAAATAATAATAAATAAATAAATAATAATAAATAAAAAAAAGTTTAAACAAGCTCACTCAAGGGTCAAACGTTTTCTCAGAATCTGCGCTACCGTTGTGATTTTTGAAATATGTTTATTTAAAACGGCAAGAAAACAACACAACGATGATGTTACGAGTAGATCAGTAGAGCAGAATCGTAGATCATTGTTTTTTAACATATTACAGTGATTTTTAGCTTTGAAACACTTTTTGTTTTTTCAGTAATAACGGTATGATTCAATACTTATCGTATGCAATTCATAGGTATCGATTGATTGAATACATTATTACTTGTTAACATATTATTCAACATGTTGAATTTTTCATTCAATAAAAAAAATCACTATTTGGTCAAGTACTAAATTTTATTGAGCTTCATATATATGTAAGAATTGTAAAAACAGTATTTATTTTATCTAATTTTGTGTCGAATCAATACATAAACTTTATACAGTGAAGAAAAGTGTTATGAAATCATTTGGATTATAGCTTTGCCTACTACTATTATAGAGAGAAATCGAATGACTTACGTGAGTAACGATTCCCTCACTTCAAATTTCTTCTCCTTGAAATTCATTTTTCGTGGATCTCTGGACATTTTCACATTTTCGTGAGTCGATTGTTCATCTTCCATTGTTCCCTATTGTTAAGATGGCAAATTGATCCTCATTATTCGTCAATACTAATTTTACCTCTATCTTTTACATTTGATAATGAAGAAAAATTTTTTATTTTACTAATCGAATAAGGACATTCATAAAACAGAAATGAATATGAAAGCTTAAAAAAAAACTGAAAAGCTAGCATGAAAATCAGAAAAGATTTATGAATATGCGATAGAATAAAAATTCAATTGATCAACAACGTTCGGCCACAATTGAAATCTTCACCTCATTTCAAAATCTATCGTTTAACAGTGTACGGTCTCATGTTAATATAAAGGTGAGATCAAATATAAGCAGATCATCGTATTACGGTAGGTAGATTGAAAGTGCAATGAGTTCTTTCAGCCAACATATGTAATGATTTTATTGATTATCAATTATAGGTTAATAGTGATAAAGTACTAATAGTACTAATACGAATGCTAATACTTCCTACAGTCCTTTAGTTTTTTTCAATTATTTATAAAAAAGGTCGAAATAGCGGTAAAAAACGAGGAAAAACCTCATTCATTTCTCTGAACTATTCCAGTTTTTTAATGTATCAAAAGAGTTACGCATCAATTAGAAAGTGGTTTGTTTTGTTTGTGAATCGTTTTACAGCTGAATTATATTCATTTTTATTATTTACTATATCTTAACAGTGTACAATGAATACACTTCCATTTGCATATTTCTCAGTGACTCTTTGATCTAAAAATCGATTTGACTCAATTGATGCAGTAGGAATAAGTAAAATAAACTTATTGTTATTTATATGTATACGACTTTGTATGTAAGCGAATTCAATTGAAATAATGAGACAGAGTTGCAAATCAATAAATTCACCTAGGAATAGATCATCGTGGAGTTTTTAGTGAACGTTTAAGCTATGCTTTTTATTCATCCTCTCATATGATAGAACTAAACCTCATCAATGTTTCATTGAGGACACTAGGAATGGAATGATTTGTTAATCTCATTAATATCCTAAGCTGCATTTATACTGTATGTACCATACGTTTCTATTAAAATAACAGGTTGATGAAAATCCTACAGTGATAAAGATGACAAGCAAAATCACTTAATGATTTTTCTCATGCGGAGTTATTTTCAATATGCTGTAACATAGGGCTTTATCGACTAACGTTTTCTATATGACGCTTGATCTACAAGAAAATCATCATCTTTTTGTTAACTGGAAAGATCAAATTATTGTAAAAAAAAACTCGGGATCACTTTTTATTTGTCGGATTTATCGATTCTCTAGCGATTTTTTCACTGATCTTATAATAATTCCATTACCGTAATTCTGTTATTTTGCTTCCTTCAAATGATCTATACCGTAACGTACCGTATTTCATTGTATGTTTAGCTCCTAGTTAATTATTTATGTACCTTGAATTATTAAAGTTTCTTCTTGGGAAATTTCTGAATTTTCTGAATGAAATCGATTATAGCCAGATGGAAGTGAATTGTGTTGAATCATTTGAATTATATTTATAACAAGCTTCTATGGAAATGATTTAATCCTTATTTGAGGACTGGAATCAAAGAAATGCTAACGCATAGGGAGCAATATTCCTGGAAAAAGGGTGATTTGATTACCTTAAGAATACATCCTAGTAGAATTTCTCCGCTTTCTTCGTCAAAAAAAAAATTACTACGCGGGATGAGGAATAAATGAGGAACAGTGAATTTTATATTTGGTCTAAATATGAAAGTACCTAGACAGATTTACTCAAGTATGCAACATATTAGAGTCAATGGTAACCATACTTCTTCAGCCACCAAAAAAAATGATAGTGTTAACCACGTGAGAAGAAAAAACCGACTCTACCGAAATGTTAGGAAAAAAATCGTTGTAAAATCTTTCAAAATTTCACCTTTAAACTTAATAATTATGATTTAGAGGTATATAACTCAATGAGTTTCATGATTTAGAGTTCAATTCACTTAGCGTTTCTGAGAAAAACACATCTGTTTCGTATTTTAGCGCAATATGTTTAATGTTTCAACGTCAGACTAAATGCACTTCAAGAACGATCACAATCGAACAGAGAAACAGAAAAAAAACGACTAAATGACAATTTAAAACATTTGAAAATGATTTCCATAACATATGGACATTTAAAGAATGAATTCACTTCACGGCATCAATCATTCTGCCACATTACATAAACGAGTACTAAGGTTTGAGGTAAAGTAATAACTTATCCTTTACCAATCTTTCATTATAGCTACATAACTGTTGCGAGCTTATAGGAGTTAATACACTGCCGACACCCATTCAAGCACCATCTGGTGTTTTGCTTTTTGTCTGGTAATTTCCCAACGGCCTACTACATATTACTACTACTGTATACTACATTGAATTCCTTAATGATAACGAAGAAGAAGATGGTGAGGAAGATTAATGAAATAGTAGATCAATGAAATAAGTCTTCAAGAATTACTATAGTAAACAATCGTCGTTATGGTTGGATGTTGAAATTTTGGCTAAAGGCATTGATGCGGGTTACCACGATTGTTCGTCGTCATATCCTCTTCGACGAGGCATCCGCAATTTGGGTCACGACAAATCAACGACATCGATTCGTCGTCCTAGTAGAGACCGACAAAAGTGTAAAAGTAGAAAAAGAAACCAAATTTAATCGATAATGAGATTTCAATGAGAATCGTAATTTTTTTCTAATTTTCATTATAGTTATTAATTAAATTCATATCTTAAGAAGAATATGTTGTTGATGATAAATAATCTCATTTTTATGCTTACTCGTAGAATGACACATTAATCATCCATCTGAAAAAAGGGTTAGGCTTGAATACGAGAAGAAAATTCCATGGATGACATTCCATATAGCTCGTCATTCCTCACGACATAACATCATGAAGAACAGCAACAATATCGACCAACATCCTGTTGTCGTTAACATAAAGCTGTTCATCAAATCCTAACAACTCGTCACAACACAGGAATACTCAACGGAATGTATTTCAACATCATTCATTGATCGTATATTTTTAAAATGAATCAAAAAAGTTCAGCATTAAAACATTACTAAGAGAACACAATAGTTATTCGAAAGAAAATATGCTTATAATCCAATTTAAAAACTCCTCTAGGAAAGCCGAAGAATCTCTAAATATCGAATTTATGCTGGATATATAAGCACGATATGATTATTGATCGATCAAGTGATTTCAAATTGATCTATTCGTTTTCTTTTTCGTTTTGCACAATACCATCGAATGTGCATGTGAATCATATTGTACACATTCAACAACCAACAAAACTATTTGTCTAAATATTATAGTAGAAGTAATATGTTAACCAAAATAACAACTTACCAATGTTTTAATTGATTAGTATTTTTGATGATCAAGTAGATCACGAATCGTAAAAAGTTTAAAATAAACGAAATACTTATTATTTCTACCTTTTACAATTCTGTTTATAATCGTAAGTGAGCAAAATGGTCAAACTCGTTTATTTGGTTTATTGTTTGTGATTATCAATCTTATTACGGCATCGATTTTCACGTGAACTCGTCCAAAAACATAAGAACAGTCTGTAAAAGCTGATGATAACTTGGTTACGTCAAGGAATTAATGTCATTCGATTATTTATTGATAGCACAAATTTGACAGGTTTCGTTTTTCTAATATGACCGTTTTCGATAGTACTACATCATATCATGAGACACTTGATTGTTTGCGAGTGTTGAAGACAAATTGCTGTTCAACAGCAAGCTTTTTCACTTGCTACCATGCTGTGCATAATTTTGATTTCTGTTCTCGAGCCTATGTTTCCTTTAAGTTTAAAAGTACACCTTCTTCAGATATACAAAGATAATCTGCTGATCATCACCAAGATGTCTTACAGTGAACTCTTCTAGTTGACTTCGATTTAATTCAAATACCGTATTGTTCCTCTTCTCATATCTGTTTAATATTATTAGCATCATTATTCGCTAAACAACGATTACTAGTTTTTAAATTTCTCATAAATTGGCGCTGAAATTTCGCAACAAACACGAGTGTGGACGATGCTACGTCGGCTGCACGATGTATAAACACCGGAAAAAATCGATAATCACAGTTACTTTAACGTAACGCGAAATAAGCGCATAGCAACGATTGCTACAGTAAGTGTTTCATTGATATATTATACAAATGTTTCATACACTTTGCACATATGAGGAGAATGCATAATTATATGACGAGATGTAATGAAGTGAAATAAATACCTGTTAAAATGTTTTATTTACTGATGAAAAGAAAATTGAACCTTCGTTAATTTCGTAGCGTTTGAACTTCTTCTAGTCATTAAGGATAGTGATTATTTTTTCAACAGTTCGCTAGAGATTGCAACCATGTAGCGTGATGAGCATAGAGTCCAATTGACTTTCGGTTAAACTCGTGCTACGGTCGTCAATTGTATGTTTCATGATCGGATCAGAACACATCTATAAACTAATGTGCTCACTTATACACAAAACACATTGGTACATATATCCATATACACATATACATGTATAGATATGTATGAAGATATACATATACACATAGGCACACACATACGCCTACACATACACGAACGCACACAATCGGCTCGTCATCGATTGCAGGTCCAGTGCCTCATTTCGTGAATACTGGTGGGTGCACTCTAGCTAGCAGCTAGCAGCTGGCCGGACTGTTTAACGCATTCAACTGTACGGAACGTTTTAAGATTATTCAAGAATGTTTTCTGTCAAAAACTGACGGATTTCTGTTGCATAGTTAATCGTACAGAGACGGAAAACTATGGAGACTGCTTTCTTTTATATTTTAATATTTTCGAAAGTCACTGTCCACAATGTGTGCTATTTTCACAAGTTTTGATATTTTTTCTTTACCTCAAGAATGTGGTTAGGAAGAAACTGAAGGTTTCTATACATTAATTAGAATATTTCGAAGCATCTGTAATTTGAATCAGTATCTCTGTATTAGTTTCGCTAGTAAGTAAATTTATAATAGCTCTTTTTCTATTAGTCTTAATATTTTGATTTTCACTTCATATTATCATGTTTTCAGATTGGAAACTTATCTATTTACCTTCTTCCCTCCTTATCTGCATGTGTGGAAAAGTTTCAGTTTATCAAAGTTTCAGTTACAAACATAATTGGTAGAACATCATTATCATCGTCGAACAACTTATTGAATACGAATGGAGATGTTAAATTTGACACAAGATCGTTTTTGTAATGAAAATGCATTGTGCTTTCTTGAAGAAATGAGCTGATCTCTGTTGTTATTTTTTTTTGTACCTTCATGCGATGATTTTCTCCTGTCAATTTGTGGCCAAGGAATATTTGGGTAGTAGTTGGCGGCGATTGTTATGGTGATTCTATGCCCAGTGTTTTGGAAATTGGACCACTCCTACGACTACTTCTGTCAACTAACTGGTCTTCATTCCCCCTTTCATATAGTTCTTCAAATGTAAGCCAAATGCATCGCTCAATGTCGTTTACTTCGACACAACTCTCAACAGGCAAAATCTTTTAATCTTTGTATATGTGTGCATACGTGTATGTGTTAATATCTATCCATCTATCTGTATGTATGTATATATGTATACCTGTATATACACTTTCATATATATCTCTTTGACTACTCATTTGATTAAATAGTTTATTTGAAAAGATCATTCTCAAGATTCCAATAATTGATTAACTGGAACGTTCAATGTAATCTTTAGTTATCAACTTATATTACGTTGGTATTATTGATATTGATATTACGTTACCTATACCTATTATATTGATATTACGTTACTCTTCAGAAAACATAATCCTCATCGTACCTCGGAAATCTGTGCCAATATGTGCTAAGCTCGTAGTCATAGCAGATGTCAGGCTCCGTTGACCCAGATTTGGTTTGTCCTTTAGTATTTGAATCTCTCAGATAGCGGTCATTCATTGTAAAGAGACATGTGATATAAAGTTGTGTTTTGTTAAGACAAATTACACACCTATATTCAAAAAATAAGGACATTCTTATCGATTTTTCATGGTGTGTTCGGAGTACGAATCAAAATTTTATTAAGAGAAATGTCCTATGATGAGATGATTATAGGGCTAAGCGTTATGTAAGTTCTACAGTTTTTTTTTAAATGTTACTCAACATTATTATTCCTCGCTGGAATTCGATAACACTGCTTTAAGTGCAGGAACGGAAAATGAGAATTGCTGTATCTTTTCAGTTTTTGTTCATTTTTCCTGATCCTGTCGCTTTTCGTATTTATTACAACGTGGGCGTGACTCACTGTTTAGATCAATAAACGTGTTTCTTAACACTTTCCCACGTACTGAATCATAGTTTTCATAGCCAGCTATGATTTCGACTTGAATTACGTGAAGGTGAGCAAATAATACTGCATAAAGTTTAGTTATAGTTATAATTATTAAAATTTTTTAATTTCTGTTCAACCGAAGATGCTCAAATTCGTCCTATAATGTTAGCCGGTGGCTTTTATCACTTTTTTTCATCTTAATAGTCTTGCTTGCGCGAGGTATAACCGTCATTTCACTATTAATATTAGTTTAGCTCTCGTATTTTTTCTACTGATTATTGTCAATGGTTGCCATCTAATACACTTCTGTCGTCTTTCATATTCTTATCAATAATTGTGTAGAGTTGTGTGAATCTCTCGATGCTAGTTGTTATTGATTTCTATTCTAAGTATTTGTTCTTTTATTTTATCCTTATTCCAAGACTTTTTCTTCTAAAATAGAATCTAGATCCCATACAGTTGAGTGTAGTAAAACAAATTATTTTGTTTTCTTTATAATACTGTAATATAGTGGATAAATTTCTCCCACGAAGTTTTTTTAAATTTCTCCCTTATTCAAATTTACGAAAATTTAACACAGATACTTTGACCGCTTACTAATGTTTGTGTTCAACTTTGTTATAATCAATATTATCAGAAGAGCACATTTTTTAATACGATGCTTAGTATATGTGGGTCATCTTTTCAACTTTAACTTTCCTATGATTTATTTTTTCCTAAGATTTATGGTATTTGTGGATTTATTATTTCAAGCAAGGTGTAGTTTTACTTGATAATATCGTTCATAACATTGATATTGTAGTTACAAAAGAGGAGGTAAGAGGATTTTGCTGCGATTTCACATGGACAAATGAATGTTGGTCAGATTGTAAATTACGCAAAATGTTTCTCAGTGTGGTGATTTTGTGACCTCAACAAGTTAATTCAGCTCTTTTTTGAGTTCTTGATGCTTTCAATAATGATTTGCATTATGTAACCTATATATGACGTTACAAGCTTACCTTGTTAATTTCTCTATATAACCTCGAGAAATATTAATTTAAATGTTTGCCAGATTTCAATAAACTAACGTCGTTGTGTTGTGGATCGACATATTAGACTGTTTTTCATATGGCTGGGAGTGTAAATAGTATGAGTTGTGTATTTGACGTTGGTCTTTTTGAGTTTATTAAGCTAAGTTGATGCTTGATGTTACACTATGCTTTTCTAAGTAATGGAAATTGGGCTTACGAACAATTCTACATTGATGGCTTTCGTAGATGAATTTTTAAGAAACAGGATTCTATTCTTTATTTACGACACAATCACGTTAACATTGTGGACAATTAGTGTAAAGTTCGATCACACCTATGTGGTATTTGTGTAGATGGTATTGTCAAAAGCATTGATTGTTTTATTTCAGCAGTCTCTCTTTCTTTTCATCTATGATAGCACCAAACGCAAAGCCTTTTCAAGAAATCATTCTTTTTCTAATCCGAACAACAGAAGTTGAACAACAAATTTGTGGCACTTTCTGAGTTTTTATCTACCATTTCGCAATACCAGATGGCATGAGACATGGGGAGTTCGGGCGCTTTTTTAATCGGTTTGTTAGGTTGTCCTAGTCATTATTGAATAGAGGAAGCTCGAAGCTCTTGCTCTATTTCATCGAAACGCCTTAGGGATTTTTGTGATAAGATTTTGCGATTGAAAGATTTATATCATGTGCATTGCTGGATAATTTTCACTGTGTGATTGATTTGAAATCGGGGATGTTAAAATAATTTTCGTTCACTTTATTTCATCATAATGTTGTAGTGAAAGATGCATAATAACTCATAACACGTTTGCATCTTATTTTTCAAAGTTTTTTTTTAGTTTCATTGAATCATTTTTGTTCAATTTTACGTATTTATTCGTGGATACACTGTCTTGTACATTTATGCTAATATTAGCTGTTATTGGTGTAGGATAGTTCTAAAATGAACATGTTTTTCCAGTCATCTGAGTTTATTTTTGCAAAAAAGCTATATTTGCACATGACATTTCGCTTTGCGATAAAGCTTTTGGACTAAACTTTTGAATTATATGTAGCATTAGAGGAGTTTGCTCTTATTCAATAGTATATTTATCAGTTCTATTGGCCATAGGTGCCATCGCATATCTTTGCTTTTGTCATCACTCTCTTCATACTTTCTGTGTGTATTCAAACGCTGTTGAACAATTATATCCTTTCGTTCTGTATATAATTCTACTTCTTATTCAGTTACAGGAGTAAGACCATTAATGGCTCGTCGTCCGTATGATTTATTATTCAAGCTGTTGCTTATTGGCGATTCGGGCGTGGGTAAAACTTGTATACTTTATCGATTTAGTGACGATGCATTTAATACTACGTTTATTTCCACAATCGGTGAGTTTTTTTTTCGTTCTTCTTAAAAAGTATTGTTGATTTTATTTGGTGCTGTTCCCTCCCTTGCAGCTATGTTTTTCTGGCAAGTAAAATATTGCTTGAATTCTCACCTATACTATCGCAGGGTTCTTTACATCTCAAGTTTTTACTTCTCTATTGTTAGAATATACTGCGTTTGAAGCTACTATGCACCTGCATCATCATTACATGTTTTTATAGCTCTGAACAATAACCATTCTATTTATGTTACTACGTTGATGTAGTTTTAATGAGTCCATCGAAGACAAATTAACATTTTAACGTTTTTCTACCACATGTCTCCGTTTTATTATCCAGCACTCATCGAGCACTCATTAATAAACGTTCATTACAAAATATTGCAAACACTGTTACAATTTTCGGCAAAATTTTCTATGACCAGCGGATAGTTTCTTTTTTTATCACTTGTAGGTATTGATTTCAAGATCAAAACTATAGAGTTGAGAGGGAAGAAAATCAAACTTCAGATCTGGTGAGTGTCTTATTGTAATGCTTTATTTTTCAAAGCCAATAATTTTAATGGATTTGAATTGTTTTAGTACGTGAGAAATATTTCTGTATTCTTGCTTACCTTTCTATAGTGGTACTTATTATTGTGATGACTTCATCTAAAATTTAAATTTTTGTCTTGAATCCAGAGTTTTTTAGTATTACGTAAGATGTTTAGGGATACTGCTGGTCAAGAGCGTTTTCATACTATAACAACGTCGTACTATCGAGGAGCAATGGGAATTATGTTGGTGTACGATATAACCAATGCAAAGAGTTTTGACAATATAGCGAAATGGCTGCGAAATATTGACGAGGTGTGGTTTTGCACAAATCCTTCTCATGTATGGTTTTTTGAAGCTTATTAGTCTCTTGGAGCTCTTATTAAAGACATCGATTTCTCATGCTAGTTTTAGTGAGGAATGTTACCATATTACAAAGTGGAAAGTTCTCATTATATTTGATTTTTCCAGCATGCATCAGAAGATGTAGTTAAAATGATACTTGGTAATAAATGTGATATGACTGAGCGACGTGTCGTCAGTCGTGAGCGAGGGAAAAGATTGCCAAGGACCATGGCATTAGGTTAGTTTAAATGAATCACACTTCTTTCTATTAGTTAAATTTTAGGTAAAATTAATAGGTAGTTGATAAGTTTTAGGTAAATTAGTAACAAATTAATAGGTAAAATTCTATAAATATTTGCTGCTCTATGTGATGCACTTCTTTAATGCACTCTCTGATATCAATATTAATAAGGTTTTTGTAGACACGTTTTATAACCAGACATTTAACTATACCAAAAGCACCTAATCAGCTAGCACACTTATGGCACACTTTTTTTGTGACTTTCGTCATAGCTTTTGGTGTTAAATATTGGATTTACAACACTGTGATATATTTTTACCAAGCAGTGTTTGCTCATTTGTTTTTCAGGTTCTTAGAAACATCAGCAAAAGCCAATATTCATATTGATACGGCATTTTATGAACTAGCAGAGGCAATATTGGATAAGGTTAGTTGTACAGTTTTTTCTTTTTCTTTGTGTATCGTTTATTTGACATCAATGTACATATTTGCTGTGTGAAATGATTTTAAGAATTTCAGATGCCTGCACAAACAGAAGAACCTAGAGTGACAATAAATCCACTTGATAGCGGTAAATCTGGTAGTACTGGCTGTTGCTAAAATTTAGTTCGCTTGGTAATTGATGAGGATCTGGTTGCTATTGGTTTATCGTCTGATAAGGCTTATTGATTTTCGGGTACCTGTAAGTCAATCTTCACTATCATTGCAGGGGTGATACTTCTAAGAAAAGAACTTCTTTTTTAGGTTCTTCAATACTGTATTCTCCATTGAATCTGATGTTTGCTTGTTGTTGGATTTTTGTGCTTTTACACTTAAAATACTGGCTACGTACTGAGCTTTTGAGTTGTATTGTCGATAACAAATTCATCTTTGCAATGCGTGATAACGTTAGAATATGATAAACAAACAAGTGCTATCACCTACTTTTACGCAAATGCTAGAAGTTTATAGTCAATTGGTAGCTTGATTTGCAATATTTGACACATGTTATGACAAATTTTCGAAATTTCATAGAAGTTCTGTTAAATTACATTTAGATTATAATTCTTGAAATTGTATTTTACATGCCTTTTTCTTTTTAATGTATTCAGTTTGCGATTTTCTAGTATTCTATTTTTAGGCGAAGAATTTCTGTGGTCACAGAATCTATCACCAAATTTCATTATTTAGTTTTTCTAATGACAACCGGTAATTGTTCACAATATTTGTGCATGAGATCTGTAATGAGAGACCGCAGCAAACATTGTTCAAAAGCCACGAGATGTGTTCTCTGTCTGATTAAGCTTTTGGATGGACCTCTTTGTTGAGGTGTTCTATATATTTCTGGTTGAAATCGTACTGTGATCAATTCAATGAAGTTTCTTATTGCGATGAGCTTTTATTGAGATTTTAATAGCAAATAAATGGTCTCAGATAAAGAGTTAATGAACTGAAGTTAATGAACTCGTGAAAATAGGAGATTTTGAAGTCGGTCCTTTTCAAAAGTATCTTGAGAGGGGTTTCCTGTCAATTTCACAAAATAGCAATGTGTGTAGTGTATATTTATGTGTATGTATTTGATTAACAACGGGTGGTGACCACGGATGTGTTTCTAGAGCTACGAACGTTTCAATGCATGTGTAGTTCTGGATTATCTTCGTATCATATAATTTCAGAACTCGTTTATATGACTGACGCTTTGCTAGTGCGCATTGGATTTATTAATGGATTTTAGAGTAAGCTATAATAAGGTGTTGTCACGATGAGTAAATAGGTAGCAAGTCATTCAGAATAAATTATTGTCGTACACGATGCGATGTGGGAGATACACAGTACTAACAGAAGTAGGGATTTGTGAAAAATAAAAGATTGATTCATGCTTAGAACGAGATCGGGGTTCTTTTCTGCCGACGTAGACCTGAAAGCACAGAGAGCTTGAATGAAACGGCGATTATGTTTTAAAGGTTGCATAGGCATAATGGAGGCTTGTCGCATAATCATTGGAATGAGGATTAAGTCTATTCAAGGGTAGCAAGGTTAATTATAGTTGGAGTTCCATTGTTAGTCATGTAAGTGCTGCATATCAACGTTTAGAAAAGAAAGTCAGTTGTATGGTTGCGATGTCTGCTCAGTAGAATACTGGATGATTAGATTCTCGATGCTTTTTCTATTTACATAAGAAATTGATATTAGATTCAAAAGACAGATAGATAAGTACAAAATACAAAACGGAATCCATTAAGTAGTAGTGAGTCATACATAATTTATCTATCTAATGGTCATCATCATCACATAACCGCACGGCAGATTATGAAAGATATTGATTTTCTGTGTAAAGTTTTTTTTTATAAGCAGTGAGAGCACAAGTATTGTTAAGTCTGTCAGAATAACTTATTATGCCCAATATAAGTAAGCAAATATTAATAGAATATAACTTCAAAAGCAGTGACGCATTGAGTGATAACAAAGCAAAGAGTTCCAATTGCGTGTTTTGTTCTAATATAACTAATGGTTATGATCACAGTGGCGCAGTGGTGGAGGTGCCTCGGTGACACACTGGATTGAATCAGTTCGCGGCCACGCACCATGCCTACCAAGCCCGCCATCCCTCCGAACTTGGTAAATTGGTTCCAACGAATCTGGGTAAGATAACCAGCACTGGCTTGGTGAAGAGAGACTGACTTTCATCCACCTCCACGATATTACATTGAACACAAATGTGTAGACGCATCCCGCCACACGAGATTGGTCAACGCCAACAATTATCTTGTCTTATTTTAAGGTAATTGAATATTTTATCGTCTTGGTTATACAGGGAACATTGTAAAAGTAATTTTCCAGAGTAACTATTATTTTTGTTAATAAGTTTTCGTTTTGTGAAAAAATGTGTACACACAAAATTGCTATTTCTGCAACGTATTTGCATCACGTCAATCAACAACAACAGTTATGTGTCAATGGTGAACATTGGTCACTATTGATTCACTATAAAAATTTTGTCACTTTTTCTGTCTTCTCGATGTAGGAATGGTATGGTGCAAAATCAATTACGGTGATAATCCATCTTATTATATCTTAATCTGGATATCATGGGTGTCTTCTTCTATTCGCTTTGATTGCGTTTATTGAAAAAAATTACTTTCAATAATGAGTAGTACTCACAGTACTGTAATAGGCTATTACTAAAGTCGAACATGTTTGTTTTTTAAACGAATACATCAAAACTGGTATCTTCTTATGATCTGATATGATATCGTGGAGGTGAGTCAATGAGAGCCTAGTCTACACAGTGGTCTCAGTTTTTCACAAACTCAGTGCTGTTTTATTTTAATCAGATTTCTCAATATACCTATCGCCAAGTGATGACGTGCTTGATTGACTCGATAAGCGATTGTTCTAATCCGATCTTTGTATTGTACGCTTTCGAAGAATATTTCGTCTGTAAGATTTAGAGCAATAAGAATCAAAAGTAGAACATGTGTAGGATGGTCATATAGTGAGAGTTGAGGACGATAGATAGAAAAAAAGAACTGTAGAATGGTAAGAAAATGGCAATGTCATCCTGCACGACCACCTGCAATATTCGCGACCGTGTTTGACGCTAATGTCGAGAAGCTTTATTCGCAGTTATCAATAGTTTCAGGATTACTGAATGGGATCACGCCGGTGTCACCATGCTCATATGAGGGCCTTACTTGGGCCTACATTTACGCGAATAAGAAGCGGTTGAAAAATTGCTGGCGCTCGTACAGCGGGTGAGTAGGTGCTGACCATCTCAGTGATCAAGTGACGAAGTCAAAGATTATACAACATAAGAGATGTTTTGAAAATTGAATCAGATATGCATTATCATTGATCAATTTCTATGACATGTACCACGCATTCGTCTTCCACGTGATGTCGTCAAGGTGATTCTGATCTGTAGAAAATTTGAGATAAGCGATTTCTATCAAGTCAGTGCTGCTTGTGTTTATAGGATTTTCTGACAACATGTGACAAAGCTTGATTATATAAATAGGTAAATAACGAGCTAGGTTGATCCGTAACGAACTCGAATCATTTGAATATGACGGTAATACCTACTGCCATTGCGCTATGTGTCCAACAAAAACAAAATATGAAGCAACTAAATGTGGTTAATTTATATATAAGAAAGATTGCTAACATTTGATTGAATTAAATTGATTGAATGAGACTTACTGTATCTCATTGTGAAGAAGTTGGAAATTATGCAGTATTTAAAATGGGGTGAAATATAATAGGTATCGATCAAATGTGGGTCATCCGTTTTGCTTCGTGTTCATGAAAGTTTGATTTCTTGAGATTTTTGAACATTATTTCACTTTATCTTCCTTAATCGGAGTAAAATAAATCGATAATAGAAATGTCGTATTTTCTTTATCGTCTGTTTTGTGACAGATGGTTCTGCCTTTAGGTGAAAGTACTCTTAAAACAGTCTCATTACTATTCACTCATTTGTCAACTGTGTGAGTGATAGAGGACAGAGTCAAATGTTTGAGAAAAACATACAGATCTGAATGAATTTGTTGTAATGTTAATCTATTTAGAAAAGAATACGAGTATACTAAACTCAGTTTTTCTTTCGGAAATAAGAAAATTTACTAAGTTCATTAATGTTAATGTTGATCGGTAGGTAGTTGGTCGTTGTAACTGTAACGATTTTTCGCGATACCAGCTATAGTTTTGAAAATGACAATAACAATCGTCGAATAAACGTTGTTCTCCTCGTTCCTGTAATTACGTTCTTCGTTGAGTGCATTTTGGTCAGCGTCGTTGTGGTGACTGGTCAATTGCCTCAACGACAACCAGTTCTTATAGCGAACTGCGTTTTCGTTTTTTCCTAAGCTTGGCCAGGTTGTAGATGACCATCACAGCAACAACTCTCCTATTACAATATATATATATATATATATATATATGCTAAAATAAGGTTATTTGAGTTACAAACGTGTTCCTCTGTATGTTCATTAACGACTTGATACCTGTTATTGTTATTTCATCATGTTCATCGTTATTTCGTTAATCATCGAGGTAAAATCACCGTAATTGTAACATGCATAAATTATGTATCGGTTTTATTTACTACTGAACTGTTTACACAGCTATGATCAAGTTTATTGAAAATGTAAACAAACAAATTGACTCCTCAATGATTTGATTCATATCTATTTTAGTGTTTCTAGACGTGGGATTTTTTTGTTACTATAATTGATTGTGTTGCTGGCTTTTTTCTGTGCGTGTCAATTATTTGAAAAATTTCAAAATTTTATATAAACTCTTTTCGGACTTTTCACATCGAAGAATAAAATATCAAAAAATCAAAATGAATAAAACAATTGAGATAAAATTATTACGTGGGCATCATCTTACAAATTTCCTGTCGCCAATAGAAGCTTGATGTTTTTGGGTCATTAGGCAAAATGTAAGCATCACATTTTGCTTAAGTAGCGAAAGCTACGTAGCGACCAATGGCATATGACACCGTGGTGGTGGTAGTGCCACAGTGGTATGCAGGCCATAATCCGTTCTATAAGGGTTTGTGGCCTTCCATATATCTACCAAGCCCTCCATCAACCGGGTTTGGGTAATAACAGAGAAGTTTGGAAAAACAAATAAAGGTGAATTAGTAAAGTGACGTCAACTTCAGTCATTGTTAAGACCGGACGTGCATTGAGTTATCACCACGATATTACGCTGGACACGAATGCTATCCTAGAAGAACTAATCTGACCAATGCTAAAGCTTATCTTGTTTCAGTGACCAATGATGTGCCAGGGTGGCTTCAGTGGTAATTATGCTTATAAGTATAAATGTTTTATCAATAAGTTACTAGGAGGGAAGCAGTGTGGTGGAAGGTGCTGCAGTGGCTCAAGGAGTAGTTTGAAATAGCCACCAGACAAACTGAACCTAACATAATTTTTACTAAGGAATCCTCAAAGACAAATTGATACCAGAATAATTTAGGACGCTATTGGGATCCATAAATTGACTTGATACGTAGTGTTTATCTCAAGTTAATATATAGACGGAACTCTCAGTCAATCTGACTATTATTATAATGAGGTCGAATGAGTGATGCATCTTACAGGAACTGATTTACGCTAAAACTTTTCGTATCTTTATAATCATAACCACTAAAAATTTATGCGGAAATCATTCGTATTTATTGATTTTATAAATTTGTGTCCATTCCTAATCAATATATTATAGTTTAATTCTTTATATGAATTCGCAACTGGTGTTTTTGATATCTACAATGGTTCTGGCACTATGCCAATCTTCATCCATCGACTGTACGTTCCAGTATAATCTTTGTGGTTGGGCGAGTGAACCACCGTGGTTACTCACCGATAGGACATTCTTACCGAGTCCACTTAATCTCAGTCCTATACTACTTGTCGGAGGTAAGTTCATTTCAAATATGTAAACAGAAAAGAAGAAGAAGAACTATGAAACAGCTCTACAATAGCTGACTCAATGGTACTTTTGTGAGGATTACACCTACTATTTAGTGCATATTTTTGCTTATTAAGGTTAAACGGTTTTCTTTTATCTTTTTAAAGATAATGCATTCATGACCGCACAAGGATATTTTGGTTCGAACTCGACAGCTGATCTTATCAGTCCAGTGATTCCACCATCATCCACACTAAGTATTTTATCATTCAAATACACAAAAACTATTGGCGATGCAAATTTACAGGTACGTATTCAGACAGATTTAGTTATTATATTTTGATATTTGTATTGATTTTTCGTCAAGAATGGTAGGATATAGTGGCTGAGTTCTTTTATCCCTCATGATGCTGAGTTAAGCGCAAAACTTTAAACATCAGGCGGGATAAAACATAATATTTAAGATTCTAGGTTTTGCGATTAATGCAGTGTCATTGTCGATTGTAATTTGTATAGAATTAGTCCATTAGTAATATTGGTGTCGTTTGTACGGTTGGATTTTTGTGGTAGATCGCTCTTTATTCTGTCATTTCAAGAAGCTTATTCCAATGCTGCACTCATTTTGCCTCTGACGTTTTGAGATCTCTGTAGATTAATCTGCAGTAGATTACATGCGGTGTGGCGGTTCAATGATGTTTCATTCATTATTATACTGTATCTATTATTTGCATGGAATCAATTTAAGCAGACGTTAAGCCATTAGTGGCTAATGGTGATCAGAGAGAAAATCGATTTCAAAAATTTTTAAATTGAGCCAATAATTTAAGTCTTTTCCAAATAATAGCTCAAATCGATCAACGACAGATTTTTAGGTCATGATAAAGGAAGGTTCTACATACCGTAATCTGGATACGATAACATCGAATGCATTGGTGTTTTGGATACGACGAACGCTTGTCGTACCTACAACACTCAAACCTTATCAGGTGATAAATTCGATTTTAAAGTCACATACTCTCTGATCTTCCTGATGTTAACAATTTTTATCTTGTTCTGTACTTCTATAATTTATATCTCTCTATACATAGTCAGTCACAGTATTCGGAGTCTTAGGCAGGACTCGAACTCATTTCACATAATCCAGTCTGGTGTGCTAATGTTTTCACTACCGATGTTTGTTATACGTACTCACTAAATCCTTCTCTTATTTTTATTGAATACGTTATCATTACTTCGAGTTCTAATTGAGGTTTCAAGTCTTGTAATTGAGTAAGCATGGTAAGGATACAAATCATAGAAATATGAAACTATTACATCTAAATAAAGTTGGTTGTTGTACACCATGTTGACAACAGTCCACTTTTTGCAGAAAAAAAACCACGCTGGCCAATCAGAAACGGGAAGGGGCGTGGCATAATGACAAAAATGATTTTTTTTCTGCATTAAAATTTATTAAGATCGTATTCCGTGCCAGTAGATTACGTACTGGCTTTGATGTCATATCGATTGATGACGTCATGCTTCGTACTTCTACAAAATTAGTTGTATCAGATGACGATGTGACGAAATTGTAAGTTGAATAGATGAGAAAATTTTTCAAAATATGATTTATTATCAACAATGAATTGTTTCTTTATTATAGAACATTGACAGATTCGATAGAACCTCGCGAAACTCGACGATCTCCCGTTTCCTACAAAAATGGAAATTTAGGCAGTACGGTTTTTATACTCGAAAAGAAAAGAAAAACTAATAGGAATTCTTCCTTATCATTATCAATATCAAGTATTGATTTATTCAGATCAACAGCATATTACAACGCATTGTTCTTTGGTGAAATGCTCATTTAAATTCAGCTCATGTTTTTGGTAAGATTATGTTTAGGATGAATTTATTTAAAATATATCATATATTGGTGAAAAAAACAGCTATTAGGTATTGATCGAATTTATTGATTTTATTAATGCTTTTATCATTATAATTATTATTACAGTTATTGTTGTTTTTCTATGAAACGATAAACATTTCCTTTTTAATACCAATTGGTAAACAATGTAGTATTTGATCAAAAAAAAAAAAACAATTATTGATTATTTATTAAAGCAAATTCACGTTATTATAGGACGTTTGATAATTGGAAACTTTTGAATGGAAAAATCGTCACTGAAAGTCAACCAAAAGCTTGGCTTAGCACCGAACCAGTTTTGTTGCCAATGAATGCACACTTTGAGCTTGATGTTTTTTCAAGGTAACTCAAATTATTCTGATCAATGAAAGGCAAATTGATAAGAACTTTTCTAATAAGCATTTTGAGAATCAATTCAACTAGTACTCATCTATATCACCTCAAAATTTCGAGTAGCCAAACGAGTTTCTGTAGATGAAGTTTATATCAACAGCAATTATCACTATACTGATTAGGCGTTGATTTTTGATCTTATGTAGATGAATTACTAGTAATGTTTCAGCGACTCAGCAGTGATATCTGTTTATCAACAATTTGGTAATGAGGAAATATTGATATGGACTCAAAGTGGTCTGACATTAATCGGATGGAATCGTATACGCTTACCTATTAGGTAATCTTAATATATTCTATACTTGATTAGACTCAATATTAATGGAATAAAAGACGGAATTTTCGATTTAGTCAAAACAATGTTTTTATTACTATTTTTATTATTTATTCGGGGTATATAATATTATTTGTAGGTTTAATTTCTTTCTCTACCTCAATAGAATAAAAATAAGCATGAGCATTTTTATAATCTATCTTCTTGTGAGGATGAGTAGCCCATCCTTTGTCCTCTTGTATTGGAGGTGTTTAGATAGGAGTGGTTTATACAATGAGCTAAAAGAATAAGTCTGTTAGTGCTGCTTACCGTCTCAGATTATTCTAGTATCATCTCACAGACCCCCTTGGGATGAAGAATTTGATTGGCTTCGGGCCGGAATGAAACCAGTCTATACGGTACCAATCCAACTGTCTAGCTCCTCCTATCACTGTGCTTCACGATCCCTCGTTTTCAATAATTGGTTGTCATTCCCTTGAACTGAATGAATTTTTCAGCTTTGAACTCTGATGAAACTATGGCATCCATTAAACAAAATCAACTGTTGACTTTGACGCGCTACATCTTATCAAGAGACAATCGTAGACCTTTAAGTTTTTGAAATTGCAAATCAGCTTGAAACTCTGATAGTCGCTTATCCCTCCCATCAATAATTGGTTGTCATTCCCTTGAACTGAATGAATTTTTCAGCTTTGAACTCTGATGAAACTATGGCATCCATTAAACAAAATCAACTGTTGACTTTGACGCGCTACATCTTATCAAGAGACAATCGTAGACCTTTAAGTTTTTGAAATTACAAATCAGCTTGAAACTCTGATAGTCGCTTATCCCTTCCGTTCCACTCAATTCCACAGGTCCATGCGTGGCGCTCTTAAAATGCTCTCACATAGTCGATCTGGACATTAAGATCGACAGCGATGATATAACAGAATGTGAAACAGAATTATGTAATGCTCTGTGCATTTGTGTAGAAAAAGCCTCTTTCGTTGTCGCTGACCACATTTATCGAGTGTCTTCTGGTTTTGGTCAACTTGATGACATCATATAAAATCTCGGTGTGAAATAAGAAGTTTCAAGCATCTCGATTTTGCTCTTAGAACATTGGTTGCCTCCACTGTGCTCGTCCTGCAATACAAAGTAGTACCAATAGTTCTTCATGGATCAGTAGAACAGAGCTTATTCTTATAATGTCCATACTTGAAAAGCCTCTCATTGTCTTCAGTATGTTTTCATGAAGTATTGATATTTCTATGGAGGGTTGTATACATAGACATACATGTTTCTACATGTTAACACAAAGCGTACCGTTCGTTTATTCACTGAGTGCTTATCGGAAAAGCTTTAGATGTATTTTTAGTTATTACTTTAGAAAGCATTAATAAATGTGATGATGAACTGATCAGTCGATCCTCTCTGAGGTAACGAGTCAAGAAATTGAAAGAGGAAAGACTTCAAAATGATTATAATTCTAATATTTTTATTAAGATTTTCTCCATTACCATCAAAATTGCTTATAAAAACGTCGACAACTCATGGACAATTTGTTGCTATCACAAATACAAACATTGTGGATGAAAGCGGTAGAGATTTAGCTTGTGGTGCGTTTCATTCAAATTTGAATATAATTGACAAAAAAATTGTTCTTTCTCCACAATCATCAATGGAAAAAGGAGATCTCAAAAAACTAACGATATTTTGGAAGTGATTGATATTAGAAAAGTTTTTTTTTCTAAGAAAAATCTCATGATATTTTTCATCATCGTCAGTGAATGGTGGCGATAATTGGCAAGAGGGAGTTTATACTTTCGCGCTTCAATCATTACGCCCACTAACGTACAGCTAATCAATTATGGAATTTAATAGCAGACGGAAATTTTTCCATATGTGCTGTCGTTGTTTTTCTAATGAGCCATTTTTCAGGAAAAGCTCTGAATAGATGATGTCAGGAAATGTTAAGACATATTGATTATTGATTTTTAGAATTCAGCATGAAATTGATTATATTTATTTGTAGGTGGTGATATGTTAGTAATTCGACCACGAAATGATGATTTGGTTCGTTTGACAGCAATGCAAAAACTCGATTCGTATCAAATTGAGGTGAATTTGGAGTTACTTTTTTGTTTCTATTGGAAGCCAGCTTTTTTTTTTTTGATTATTATATAATTATTTATTATATTAAAAATGATGCAAAACTAAAATCTAGCAGAAACGTCACAATGCTAGAGTTGTAAAGTTATTGATGGAAATTATGATAACAATCTAACAGTACTTCAGAAAGATTTTTTTTCCTGAAAGTACTGAGAATAAGTAGGATAAAATAGTTCAGGGTATTGACCATTTTCTATAAGATATTTTTACGCATTTCTGGAGGTGATCGTATGAAATTTTGCTCCATGTAACAATCGTTGAGACTGAAAAGATCTGTGGATGGACGCGAACTGTCGTTCACGTCTCATAGCGGCGCCATCTACCACTGCGTCTACGGAAGAAATGTTGGACAAGACCAATGTATTTAAATTTTTCAAAGAGATTCTTGGGATTTCATTGAAATTCTGGGATTCACTTAGTATATAGATTGAATACACTGAAGAATTTTCGGTACTGGCTTGTAATTACTACTATTACTAAATCGTTTTCATATTTTAGCTACATATTGAAGTGATTTTGATAGCGATATGATAAGGAATTTGAGGTGCAGGCCAAAATTTTAATAACCTTTAAAGCTAAAACCCATTCGACCAGATTATAGTGCATAAATTTTTAACTTGTAAATGAATAAATGCTTTCTTTGAGAAACATATCACCAAAACAATTAATGAAAAACATCCAAAAAATCCAGGATATTTCTATTCAGAAAAAAAAGAAAGGTGCTCTAAGTATTCTTTGCATCTTTTATTTTGTGCATTTTTGTTGTCTAACAGTAGTTTGTGGTAAAGTGCAGTACAGAGAAAAGTGGAAGATAAGCTAGATAAGCTTGGTGTTGACCAACTGCTTGTGGATGGATGCACCTACGCACATTCGTGTTCATCGCAATGTCGTAGAGGTAGTTGAATGCGACCCTGGTCTATACAGTGATTTGAATTCACTACTGTTGACCAAGTTGATGCGGTTTATCTTATCCAGATTTTTCTGGTATCAATTTTTTGACCCCAGAGGAATGACAGGCTTGGTAGGCTTAGGGGTGACCGCAAACTGAAACTGATTCGGGATTGAGTGTCACACTGTTCCACCTCCTCCACTGGACCATTGCGCCCTCAGATAGAAATAGTAAGGCGATTTTTTTTCTGAACTGATTTCTAAGACTTGCAGCTTATTACTTGTAAGTTATTTTAGATATACTTCACGTTAAAATAATTTCATGAAAACAACGTCACAAAGAAGACTCATAAAACTCAAACATTTTCATATATGAACAACTTACTTCAAGAGTATTGCATACCTTTTTATTCAGTTTAAAAATATGTAGCTATATAATGAGAATCAAAGCTTGCTGATAGCAAATATCACACTAAGTTTGATTTCTTTCCTAAAATAAATCCCTCATTTGTTTTTTTTTGTAGTCATCGTCAATTCCAACATTATTCATGGTGTCGCCGTCCACTTTAGCTGCTTCATCAGCTTTTCTATCACCGTCATTATCCTCACCAACTATGAATTCGTTCTCCATCTCATCACCAACACGTGTTGCTCCTTCTCCATTTGCCACATTGCCCATATCTCCTGCTCAGGTGTGTTAATTATCAATATATCTAACATTTGTCACTCAAAACAAACTTATCATTATTGATAATATCCTCAGTATTATGATCAAGAGTTGGTAGCGATTACATTTTGTTCTAAAATGTACCGAATTTGCTTACTCTATTTTTCAAAACTTAGATCGATTTTGGTCATAAGCCAAGCAAATCGTCATCTCTCAGAGGGCAGTGAATAATCGAGTGTAGTCGAAAGGCATACAGCACTAACTTAGCAACAGATTGGTCTTCCGCATTTCCACAAAAAGATAAATTACTCTAATGCTTATACTTGTTATTATCGATTAGGTGCGTAGCTCAACGATGGAAGGGTGGTGTACTGTTACACATTCAGTTCTAGTTTGACTCCATATCAATCAAACTTTTCGTTCCCACGAAGTCAGTCGATTTGTACTGGAATAATATGTGGTACGCAGCGCTGATTCATCAGAAATACATCACCTCAAGTCAATATATATATATATATATATATATATATATATATATATATTAGGTTTGCATTTAATCATCTCATCTAAACGGTATACAGATGAGGTTCACTGAGTAACGGAGACAAACTGCTGTCGTAGATGCTGAACTAAATTGCTTTAAGTTATCACAATTTTTGTACATTACTTTTGAATCTTCTTCTATATTATTAAAAATATTGCTTAAATTTATTAATTTAAACGTTAATGTCTAGTACCAGCTGTAAAATATGAAGTGTCAATTTCGAGGAAAAAAACCAATGTTAAGGTGTTCACGAGGCAACACCAAAGATCAAATCTAGGATATCGTGCTAAAGCATTCTCAGCCACATCAATCAATGACAATACAAAAATTACAACAAGTAATTCATTTAATAATCCTCAACGGCTTCCACCTCCAATCTTAGCCGTCACCGAAGCCACACCATCTTTAGAGGTATTCTAAACATTTCATCATTAGAAATATTTCTTTTAAATAGAAAAAGCTATAGCAGATTTAATGATTAAAGCGTTAGCCTAAGCTTATGCTTAAGCCTAAATGATAGGGTTTCTACGTGAGATAAATACTGAACATTGTCTGGTACACGTTTTTTCGCTTAATCGATAAGTTTGTGAACCAGCTTCGTAGTTACTTTTTTAAAGTTATTATTAGCTATGACATGTTAATATAACATTGTTATTTTTATGAGGTATAATTGAGTTAATCACAAAACTTGAAACTCTAGACAGTTCCCAAACTCTGTTCTCTGATATGTCATTTCATGACTGAATTAAGTGTGGTTGAGTGTAGCATTGAGTGGAAGGTACAGAACAAAGAACTCAGCAGTACAATTGTTAGCTATCAAAGCCTAACACTCACGAGATACAGACTCGGATTCTGATTAAGCTTTTGACCACTGTGGATAATTCAGCTCTGAGGGATGTTAATGTGAGTGCAATTTGGAGTTAAAGTGAGTGTGGCGCTGGCAAGTCCGTAGTCGAGATTGTCATGAATAGTTCGTTTTCAGATCAATCATACTGAGAATAAACTCTTTAAAAACTAATATTTAATAAAGATGAAATATGGGAACGCTTTTAGTTAAGATAAGTCATTTTACTACCTTAAAAACAAAGCTTATTCTTTGATTCCAGAAGCTTCTTGCCAGTTTAAGTGGACGACCAGTATTCGATGGGCAATTGAAATATCTGGCTAAAGTACGAAAAAACACTATTCTTTTAGAAAAAAAAATAGTTTCTTTCACTTTATAATTAGTTTTTTCTCTTTGATATTATTGATAACACTTAAGAATTTTGGCAAAAGCTTAACACTTAGTCTAATTATACATTTTACAATATTGATTTTTGAGCTATAAAAATTGTTGATCACGAAACTGTTACTTATAGTCAATATTTACTTCTGGTAATTTTTTCGTTAAGAAATTTGGTCTCGATCGATTGCCTGGTGATCAAATCGTTCAACGTTACGGTATAATTCAACGTATGGTTGATGAGCTTCAACGTAATAAATCATCGATTGATAAACAACCAATTACACCAGCAAACATAAAAGTGCGAAGCTTTTCAACAGTTTTCAAAAGTGCTTCTATGTTACTGGATTAATCAGAGAAAAAAATTCAAAAAAAAATAATGTTAAATAACAAAGGTGTGCATGGTGTTATTTTTGCCGCGTAGCACAGTGTTATAAGTAATCACAGTAATCTGTTGGCTCAATAATTTATACAATGGTTCAACCGCCACTCCCCCTCCTCCCCCTCCTCCCCTTCCCCCGTCAATCAAACTTTCCATTGCTCAGGGTTTGGTGAATTGCTAGCAAAATTATTTGAGAAGTAAAAAGCACTGACTTGCAACAGACTAGTGCTTTCAAATCATTGTATAGACATTCAAACAATAAGATAACATTAATACAAAAGATGAATGCCGTTTTTTCTTAGAGAATTTCAAAGGTGACACCAATGTCCTATTGCATGCTCACCATTGGTCCACTATATCAATATTTAATTGTATTCACTAATATTTTTATCGATTATAATTTCCTATGGTTTTTCTTTCTTTGGAAGAAGGCTGATAAAAGAAAGAATGTGGCATATTTTTTCTGTATAAATTAATAAGTGGAGTACAGTGGCTGTGATGCTGCCACAGTGATACGCACGCTCGGATCAGTTCATGGCCATGCCCAGGCCAACCATGCTCGCCATCCCTCCAAGGTTGTTAAATAAATTGCTACTTGGTTACTTGGATGACCCGTCGTCATGCGTAGTGGAGGCCCGAGCGACTTTTCATTCGTTTCGTCCTGGCGCGATTGTCGTCCATGGTCATGCTGTGTGTACATGGCAACAACTACTGGCCCATTCCGTAATCCTGAAATTGTTTTAAGCTGTGAGTACAGCTTTCCCACGTTTGCCTCGAATGACTGTTCTGGCATTGTATGTACAAAGAAAGAAACAGTCTCCATAACGTGTCGTGGGCATGTTCTTTAGATCCATATCCAACGTCACTGTTGGCCCGAGATTTTTTTGACATCACGGACGGCAAAGCCCAGTGTTCGGAGGACTGAGGCCAAGGTTTTGGTGGTGTAGCTTGAATTACCTATATTCCTGAGATAGCCCAGCTCAGGAGTTCTCACATTCTTCACCACAGGCAGTCACCGGCTTTAACGGATCAGAGGAATCTGTCTCCTTGTGACTTCATCATGTGAAGTCGGTGGCGGTTTTTCATAGGCTTACTCTTGGCTATGTCTTCATATTAAAATGAAAAACTTATGAACACCTCCCAGCCACGTTGAGGTGATAACCATCTGGGAGGGGTTGGTAAATTAGTACCAGAGAAATCTATGTGTGATAAATAGCGCAGAATTCGTGAAGAATGATCAACTCAAGTTACTGTACAGACAAGACTCGCATTCAACCAACTTCATGACATCGCGTTAAACACCAATGCGTTGGTGTACCACGCCATATGGATTGATTAACGTCAGAGCTTATCAACAGCCTTTCTTATATTATGAATTTATAACTATAATTGTCGACCTATTGTATCACGTTGCGCAGTGGTAGGATAGGCTATAGTGACACGCGGGGTTTAATACTTTATGCTTGGTTTTGAGTCCGTTCTAGGTTGACTAAGCCTTGCATTCCTATGGGCTGGCAAATCGGTACCAGAGTAATCCAAGAGGTACGCAGCACTGTCTTAGCAACACCTTGGCTCTTTCAAGTCATTCTATAGACCACTTTTAATCAAACACTACTGCACCACGAAGACAAATAGGTGGCGCATTTCCACAAAGAGATAGATTACACCAATGCTTATCCTCATCTTTCCTTGTTGATCTATACTAACTAAAAGTAGAGCGCTTAACTTTTATGTGCATCAGAAATTGCAAGATTGTCGTAATTTGTGTAAACTTTCAAATTGCTTTGCTCTAAATGGCAGAACGACAATAATTTTTTTCAAATAAGATAAGGTAAGCTTTGGCGTTGATCAATTGCTTGCGGCGGGATGCAGTTATGCATTCGTATTCAACGTCATATCGTGAAGGTAATTGAATGTGAGCCTGGCCTATAAAGTTACCTGAGTTGATCACTCTTCACAAAGTCAGTACCGGTTATCTTATCCAGATTTATCTTTTACCACTTTGCCAACACCGGAGGGGTGGCTGGATTGGTTAACCTGAGGGCAGCCGAGAGCTGATTCGGTTCAGCGTGTCGACGTGGCACCTCCACCACTGCGCCTCCAATTTAATTTTTTCAAATGAATCTCAGAGAATGTGAATTACAGTTATTTTTCTTCGGAGAAATTTGAACACGTTTCTTACAGGATACTGGTGGTAGTGCGTTACCTTTAGAAGAAGTCTCGAAATTAGCGTCATCAGTACTGCCATCTTCTCGTACCATCAATGGTGCACTGACAAATAGGATTTCACAGTTGTTATCGTTAGTTAAACAAAAATTTATTGATTCACCAAAAAAAAACAATAAAAACTCATCACTATTCATTCGTGACACTTACTGGGTCATATTATTTTGAAATGCCTGTGTTAATTTCATAAAAAAACATAAAATAGAAAAAAAAACTGGACAGTAAATTATGCTTGGTTGGACGGTTGAACGGTGCCACAGTGATAATGAGTGTGGATGTTGGTATTTATCTAATCTCTATAGGATACGTCATTCATTTGTCTTCAGCGTTATATCATTCAGAGTGACTGATTGAATGCGAATGGCTTGAGGTTAGCAGTTTTTAATAGGTCGATTTCTTTTTTACCACTTTGCCAACAACGGAGAGATGGCGGGCTTCGTTGACCTGAATGGGGCCGAGAGCTGACTAGAGCCAGCGTGTCGACGTAGCACCTTCACCACTGCGCCACTGTCTATCCTCCTAAGTTATTCCGATAGCAATTCACCGAATTCGGAGTGATTTTACGCTTTTTACACCTGTGTACGAACGCATGTACCATCATTTTAACATTGCTGCGACTCCACCGATACGTCACGCTTGACCGCTTAGCGCTTGAGAGGAGGAAAATCAGAATTTGAAGCCATATTAACTTGCTACTTGAATTACTCGGTTAGTTTATTTTCACGCGTGGTACGGGCGTCAGCAATCTTGCAATTGTTTCTTTATCGCGTGATCGTTGTGGTGTACTTTTGTGTACATGGCAACACTGGTGTCACCCATTCCTTCATTTTCAAATCGTTGACAGCTGTCAATACACCTTTCTGACATTTACCAAGAACACGTCTGTCTATCTCGCAGGCGGCTACCCAATCATTTTTTGTCCATTTGTCGTGCATTCTTCTCATTCTCTCATGACCAGTTCATCTATGTTTCACTTTTAACGCGTGTTCTTCTGGGTCATGCAGTAATCTTTGGGGGGCTAGTACCGTAGAGTCCGGCTTGGTGTTGTGTTGTCCGGTTATATTTAGCAACACTCTTTTCAAACGCCCTTTGAGTAGTTTGCAAAATCCTTGACGTGGTTTATGTACTAACCCAAGTTTGAAATTTATAACAAAGTGCTGGCAGAACTGTAGAGTAGAAAGAGCCAGCACGCATTTTTGGGTCTGTCAATTGAACAGTGACTTCTTTTAGAGGTCCCAACGCAGTCATGCGACTCTCCTTCTTCTGCTTAATTCTTTTCTCATATCGTTCTCCATATACATAGATCGTCCAAGATATACGTACGTTCTGGATTATTTGATTCGAGAACCATAAATCTTGATTTAATCTCACTGCACTATGGACTCCTTATGAGCTGAGTCTTTTTCTTATTTATTCATATCCCATCCTCTTCTTAACTTTATTTAATACGTTCAACATCATCCCTGCTCTTTTTGTACTTGTCAAAAAGAAGATGATGTCGTCTACAGAACGAAAGTTTAGTAGAAATATTTCATAGATACGAATGCATGCTTTGGCCCAATCTAAACATTTCATTATTTATTGCAGGGTGGCAGTGAACTGCTTCCGCGGAATCGTATCGCTTTGTCGAACTCTTTTTTCTATAGGGATATAAGGACTCGGTCAAAAAGCTGCATTTTCATTGTGCAATTTGATAACATTCGTGAAGAATTCGAGCGTTGCACGTTACCTCTCCTTGACCGACAAGCGCTGACAGCACAGCTTTCGTTTCAACGCTGTCGAATCGTTTTCCGTAGTCGACGAAGGCTAGAATAAAGCGCGGGTGTTATTTTCGACGGACCTTTACGCCTCTTGCTATCATTTGGATGTGATCCACACAGCAGAATCTTTCTTGAAATTCTGCTTTTACTACACGTTGAGTCTAATTCAATGCAGTTGTTATTCGTGAAAGGGATAATATTCGTGAAGGGCGTGTAAAGAGGAGTCAACAAGCAAATGATGCATTATTCATAATAAGCTGATATAAGCTTTGGCGCTGATCAATCTCTGTAGTGGCCAATGTATTCGCGTTCAACGTGATATAGTGAAGGTGAGTGAATGCGGGCATCGTCTATACAGTGACTTGAGCTGGCCCCTTTTCATCAGGTCAATGCTATTCACCTTACTGACATCTCTTGGGTTCCAATTAACCGATCCCGCAAAAACGTAGGGCTTTTTAGATTTATTCGGCAACCGCGAACCTCATTAGCGTACTGTGGCACCTTCACCGCTTCGCTACGCGCTTCCCCTTTATTCATTGAAAAAAAATTATCACTATACTTTATAGGCCACCGCCAGATATGGGTGACGATTCAAAGCCATTTTCAAGGAATAGCATGGATTTTGTTATTGAGAACGCTTATAATGCATACATCAATCAATAATAAACGTAAATATTGTTAAATTTTTATTTGTAATAAATTTAAGAATCGTAATGTTAAAGAAAGTTAGATTGAACCAGTACATTCATCTACCACGTGATTATTTTGTATATTTTTTCTTAGTTATTGATTTTTATGGATGTTTTAAGTTTTTCGAATCATCGGAATGATATCGCGTAGTAATACTAAGCTGATCTCTGTCTTCATCTCATACATAATCATCCTGTTTCTACAAATATTCTACTATTAAGAAACATATTAAATAAATAAACATAAACATAAACAAATAAACAGTTCTTGTGTGGCTTATTGTGGCAATTATTTTTGCAAGGTTCCATATTTCATGGGTTAAATTTAGTTTGAGAGGCTGCACTATTCAATAATTGGAAAACCAACTGAAGTTAGTTATTTCAGCAACTTCCGACTCGGATACTAGAAAATTACAGAATCTTTTCAGTTTTTTGGATCTTTTTCTTGAAGTAATCTTGAAATGAATAGTCGAGAGGCTACGTAGCTCGACCACAGGTGTCGACAGAGGATAAATTACAAATTAAAAGCGACATTGTACTTTCTTTGATGCGCGAGTGTATAGATGACTTTCAATTGTGCTGCGCTGGGTTGAGTCGTAGATACTGGACTTGGATGAATAGGCAAATTGTGTTCTTCACTGCAACTTCCCTAAATTCAGATCCGAACGACTAGGACATATTCTACTGGCGGCGAAGAGTAGCATTCAATAAGTGAACTCACCTCAACTTTGTAATGAACCGTCAAGCTACCCATGATTAAAAACGATAAGCACCCATGGAAAAAGAATGGAACTTTTTTTTTCCATTCTAAAAGAGCTTCCGATAAATCAAAGCTGGATAAGACGAGAAACTGCTAAAATCTCGAAGCCAAACTGGGCTCCCTGACTTTAACACACTAAGGGAACATTCCGTAGCTCATCGAACGCTTGGATTGGAATCCTTCATAAAAGGCCAATCAGGCTCGACTTCGTTGTGATGATGAAAGCGACAACATGTCATCTTCTATGTGCTATTTGTGGAAGTGGAAAGGAAGTTTTTTGGAAAACGATAACGGAATGTGGATAGCGTTGGTGTACTCGCTGTTAACCTAGTCGTGAATATGAACTCTTCTAATACTAAACGACAGAAGCTCTATAGGCTAGAACAGACATACTAATACAAAGCCAACTGTGGTGGTTTCAACGCTAATATTAGTGGTGGATTGAAGTTCAAAGAATGTCATTTTTTAACCCACTAACTTTTAACCCCTCCCCCCATGGCCACGGCAAGGCAGGGAGGAGGAGCCATCAGAGCTTATTGCGACAAACAGGATTCTTCAAAGTGATTATAGAAGTTTTATAGTGGAAAATATTATTTCAAAGTAAATAGAAGGCTTTGCTCAATGGACGTCGCTGTTGTGTTAAAGTTCCACCCAAGATCGTGCTTCTTCTCCCTCCAATCTAGATTTTTTCAACGTGTTCACGAAAAAAAAGCAACAATTTCTGAGAAGTGAAATTCCAAAATCATTATGAATTGAAATGACATTGACGTCATTGACAATTTCGACCACGATTTTCACCTTATAATCAGCATCTTCACGAGAGTGCAAGAAACGCTGAGATTTTGAAAATTACTGAAAAGCGTTCGTGTTGAATCGAATGAATTGAGTTTACACGCTAACGTCGAGCAGCTGAAACATTAGACCTTACATTTCAAAAAACATTACCGGCTTACATCAAAACTTGCAATGTTTCAATGGATGAAGCATATGAGGTAGGCTAGAGTGCTCGCAAGATGCTCTGTTGAAACTCATCCAATCATAGGACTATGATGGCTGCTCTTTGCCTCCTAAGTCCTGACCTATTTTAGCGATCTAAGATTAGAGCCGTTGATGTCGTGCCACATTCTCAAACTAGGTAAATCGGACACGTGATACGTGTGAAAACTGCCAGTGATTGAATCCAACTGGAATCTAACACACTGCAGGAACACCAACAGGCCCATGATCAGACCTATTTCCAAAGGCCCTAGGGAGGACTAATTGAGCTAAACAAATCTCTAGAGCAAAAAACATAGAGTACTACTCTCACGACAAGGAGGAATGGAAGTTTTATTAGTGTTCGCTCGATTATCAACAAGAATCCAAGCTTACTAGATGTTGGATGTTCTTGGAACCTACTACGTTTTTTATACTTCTCGCTATGTGGTTATTTTATAAACTTGAAGGTAATCTACAAAACATATGAATCGATTTATACTTATATATAAAACAAAAACTACATTGAGGAAGACTAAAACAAATCAAAAAAAAACCAGAATCGTCAGCGATAATTAAAATTATTCTGAAAAAAAAAACACACACGCACACGTGTGTAAGTAGGATTTTCGTGGGGAGTTTAATAAAAAAATCTACAAAATAACTACAATAGAATTGAGTGAGTTAACAAATTGAAGCTGGTGAAACTAGAGGACAAAAAAAAAAGTAGGAAGAAAATAAGGAAAAGAAAAAAACGAATGAAAGGAAGGAAAAGCTCCATATCTAATATACATCAGATCATTTTCATCACCAGTGGAAGAAGAACGTTAGATTAATGCTAGAAAATTTTTCTTTATTATCATAGAACTAATACAGATGAATATTTATATGAATGATGTATGTTTCTATATGAAAATTTGGTCGATAGAAATCAATAAAACAATCAATAAAGTATTAATCAATATACACACTTCTATTGAGTACTTGTAGAAGAAAAGAGAAAGAAAATTCAATTGGATTACCGTAATGCATTATATCGACGACATCTGATCTATGATCTATAATTGAAGTAATTTATAAAGTTCTTCGAAAAATCCACAAACGTTTTGAGGTCGATCGTTTCCCAAAAACATTAGATTCTAATTAATTTATTCTAATTATTTGTTCTAATTAATTTACATTAAAGAGTGAGATTCATTTTTATGCTTGCAAAGTAAGGTGCATTTAAAAAATATTTCTATTATTAAATAGTAGAATAATTGTGGAATATGAATGCACTTAAATTACATGAAATTTTTCTCAAAATTTATTTCTGCCGACGATTACGTCGTTTATTCGAATGTCGAGTGCTGAAGAAGTAACTCAATGACGTCAACTGGTATAACTCCTCTCTACGTTGTTAATGATATCGGATCGATAGAATGAATAAGCTCAGGTTATTCGTGTATAATCATTTACAAGTTAGCTACATAAACAAAAATAGACAATGAAAAAATAGGTTATGAGTTTTTGATAGAGGAAATTTCCATGGAATAATATTGGTCAAGATGTACCTGTATAGGACAGAACACTGAACATTTCAGTACTCTGTCAACCAAATTCAATACAAATTGTAAATATTGATTGTCGTTGTATCAACTGATCAATATCCATATTTTGTATGTCATTTCTTTTCGATGATTTAAGACACATTTTGTGATTGAATTTGATGTACATTCTTGATATTAGTTAACAAATCAATCGTCTAAATAATTGAAGTCTAAAATCAAAACAACCACTGAATTCTCCTCCGACTATGAGTTCTACGAGTTGTTCTGATTCATTGTGTCGGCAGATAGTTACCGACGCTTGATTGCCTATATAAACCAGATGAGGTCGAAAAGCATGCTGAATTTGTTGTTATTGATGATGATGCAAGGCGATATGTAGACGATGTTGGCGAGAAAGCGGATTTCTCACCAGACGACAGCTTAGGTACTGTAAGACGATAGATATAAAGTACTATCTTAGTAAAATAAAGTAGTGATCATAATCAATACTAGAATATAAGAGAAAGTGCGACTTATGAATATTACCGTCAACTGTTTCTCCACTGTTACACATCATCTGCTGTCCTTTGTTTGTTGTTTGTGTGAAAGTATGGGCGAAATTTGGTGATAGTTGTGATATTGATGGCGTTAACGTTAACTGTGAAATCGGTACTGATATGTCTATGGGTGAACCATCTGGTCGAACGTGGGTACGTAAATGACGTGTGATCATATCACGACGACTCTGAAATAATGCAAATATGAACATGAAAGAGAAAAGTATTCTTTAAGTTCTTCCACACAATAGATTCATATGTCTGATAAGTGTCGATAAACTTCGGCTTAAAGAAACCCTCAAGGGATACACCTACCCGTCTGCGTGAAGCGTGATATTTTGTACATAAGTTAATATTATTGTATTCTATATAAAGACTTGAGTTTAAGCTACCTATACCATTCAACGCTGCTTATATTCTAAGAAGTAATGGTATCAGCATGCCAATCGTGGAAATATGACACGATCAGTAGGCCCAGTGTAGCTACGAAACTGCTTACATTAGTTCACTTCAGCCAATCCTACCACTGCGCTACGCGCACTGCATGCTTTATAATTTGATCTCGTCAAAATGCGAAAATTCTGCGACAGCGATTTTTGTTTTAGTACTATCTTTTACTACTAATTAGAGAAACGTGTCTGACTACGAAAACGTCTTTGAATTAGGCGTGTGAAGCAGTGAAGCGTGCCGCTGTGTTAGCGTAGTAGCAATTCGCGTCTACCCCAGCGCTACCAAGTCCACTATATGTAGAAGGTAATATAAATTTCTATCATAGACGTCAGATATTATAACCAGTCAATGTATTAGTAATAAGTGTTAGATAATTAAATTATAATAATTAGGATAGAGATCAAGTGATGGCATGAGATAGAATCATCCTCATTCACCTCCACGTTAAGGATGATACATCTTACGAAAGCTGATAAATGCTGGAGCTCGTATTATCAAATTCTGATATTTTGAATGTCAAATTTTTTTCAGGTGGCTAGATAAGTTTGATGAAAAACGGAAGGTTTATTTATCCAATCGTATTTCTAAATCTGAGAAGAACAACATTTTCATTTAGAAATTTAGCTAATGGCTTAGGAGAGACAGAAGTTGTTACGATCCAGAAGGTATAACGTGGAGCGCTTGGCGCAATAGTGGAGGTGAGTTTGCGCCCGCCTTCAAACTTAACAAATCCGCATACCTCCTCCGTGCTCAGTAAATTGGAACCAGAAAAGTGTGGACGATATAAATAGCATTAACCAAGGAAAGATTAGGCAGCCAAATAAACTCTATTGGCCAGACTTGCAATCCATTATTTCCCCGATGCAACGTTGAACACGAATGCGTTGGTTTATCCAATATTGAGTGATAAGTACCTTAACGTATTTTATCTTGATAGTACTAACAGATTTCAAGGTATTCACTTTTCGCTTGAGTTACTAATATTTGTGCATGCCAATCTGTAAAGAGCTCAGCCTAAGTAAGCTCTGCCAGGTCGCAGAAAACTGGAATAGTTGAACTACAAATATAGAACAAGACGCAAAAATGACTGCTTCACCCATTGTGCTCGTCCACCCACTACGTCAAGTGACAAAGGCAACCATCGGAAGACGAAGAATTTTCAGTTTCACAGGGACGCCATTGAAAGAAACAAAATGGGGCTGGCTACGAGTTGTGCTAAGTTTCACTTCGTGCACCACACCTACGACACCGAAACGTCCTCATGAGACGCATTTTCATAGCAGTACTTCCGGCTGCTAATCGTGGAGAAATTTTTTTGGAACAGACCATATACTAATTTTTCAAGACTACAATGTTTATATCTATTCATTCATGAAAATCTCTGCAGCATGAAGCAATACCAATATTTTTTCTTTTGTATAAAGTCAAAAAATTGAAATACTAAAAAAAAATTACCGCTGCATATTGACATAACGGACACTGATAAGGCTTCTCGCCAGTGTGAGTTCGTTGATGAGTGCTGAGGTGATCAGATCGTGAGAAAACCTGCCCACATAACTGACAACTGTACGGCTTTAGACCAGTGTGTAATCGCATGTGTCTAAAAACACTTTGTTGTACATCGATCTAATCTCATATATATATATAAAGGGCAAAATAGATTGTGTGAAAAACTCGACTACTATTGATTGATTCCAAGATCGGATATCCCTGAATTTCGGTATTCGTAAATTAGATAGCTTGACTGTAATCATGTTTACTTGTAGTCGAATTTAGTAAAAAGAATTTTATTGGAAACACTGCACAACACAAGCACAGGCTAACGTTTGAGCGAAACCGAATTCTTAGGAACCTTAAGAATCCTGTGTTAATTATGCGATTTATTCAATAAAGCACCATCTTAACGGTTGCGAAAGAATATTATCTATAGTGATCTTCTCATAAAGTTCAAACACTCAATCGATCAGACACCTTATTCCAAATACTCACCTTCCTGAAAGTGCACTTCATGTGCTGTGAAAAGGAGGCAACCGCTTTTAGAGACAGCATAGAGACTAAGGTCTGGTAGTTAAAGTCAAAACATCAACCTTATATCTGAGGCCAGTTAGTTCATGCATGACTACTAGGCATTCGTCTTTGCTTTTGAAACAGATTAACCAATATGTACCGTTTCTTATCTACTTATAAAAAACACAAGCTATCTTCAGCTAGTGATCTAAATTCACTGAATCCAATAATTTTTGAGGTTAAACCAGTCATCATCAACTGTATAGGAAAACCAACAAACAGAGCAACTTGATTTTTGAACCTCATTTCAATGCAATTGTTGGAGTTCATACCAGTCCATCTTCCCAAAACCAATTAATTCTTGGATAATCTACACAAAGATCGTCCAAATGAAGCGCATATGTTAGAGTCATTCGATGTTAATTCATTATATACGAACATGTTCAATGCAACACTCTGCAATGCAAGCCGGTTATGAGCTTCTTGCAGAACATCACGGGGAAGTAAATGTGTACGATTTATCAGTTGGACAACACATGACGCAGTATATCTGAGGTGTTCAATTTTCGGATGGTCCGTGAAACACTATTCACAAATAAGGAAGTTGGCAATGGAACAACGAATGGCACCATGTTTACTCATCGCTTTCGTGTCAAAAACAAAGCCTCTCTTCCGCGGTTTTCTTCCGTAGCTTTTCCTGGCTCCTAGCTTTACTATAGATAATTGTTTTGTTTTATGCATCACATAAAGAAAAATATGCAAATATTTTGAATTTTCAAATGAATAGTTACAGCACATTAAGCTCATCTGAAAAAACCGAAGAACAAGTGATTACCATACTTAAATGTTACGGTGAGCCTTTTCGATAAGGGTTTTGTGATGAAGTGGTTCGGTAAGTCGAATAGTTAAAATAACTAGAATAACTAAAATACAAAATAAATAGGAAGTAAAAGAAATAGTACGCTGATAAGCTGCCAATTCTTCACCTACAAAGAATGCCCTCATAAGAAATAAGTTTCGAATTGTGAGCAAGGTATGTACTGGAGAAGCAGCACAAACAGAATCACGAAACTTGGCAGAAGAATTTGACATTTTAGTGGTTATCGTATGGTTACCACTCACGAAAGGCACAGTAGAAAGGATAAAGTCTCTGGGAGAAATCTCCAGCGCTAGCGAAATCCTGTATACTTTATTCTGTTATATTATGAAGGCAAAGCTGTTAGGCGATGCTTAAAAGGGACAGAACTAGAGAGTTGGATAGCAATTGTAAAAATTCACACATATTCTACAAAACGCCAATTAATTAACAGCCGTTTGTATGACCGCTTATGTACGAAGAAAGAGTTTACTAGATGTTCTAGTGGTGAAAGCTGTGATTATATGAGGACAGGTACAATATGTCTGATGTTATGCAAAGTTTGCGTTGAGGAACGTATTGGTGAAACGGGTTGACCATTATGCATTGGATTAGAAGGACACCTAGATGGATAACAAAACTCTAGGCAAACACCCCACTTGGCGCATTCAGAATTGAAAAGCATAGCGGGATCAATGTCAAAATCCAAGTTAAACTTCTTCCACAAGAAACAAAAATGCTATTGGAGGCGCTCTGGATAAATCCCAAGGACCTGGAATCAAACAGGAAAGAAGAGTGTATTGTATTCATGCATTAATTGTCGGTGCTGAATGAAGTTGATGCTCTGACTTCAACTGCCAAGCCTTATTTCTTACGCCGTCTCTATTAGGGATGTCTCTATAAAGCAATAGAAGAAACCAATTTTTTTAAATAAAGTGAGCACTTTTTATTAATCACCAGCATTATTTTTTGATTAAGTGTTTAAAGTTTAGGAGAAAACATTCTTTGCAACGATTAAGATGCTGTTTTAACTAATAAATAGTATAATTACCAAAGGTTTTTTCTAAGGCTTTAAGAATGCGGTTTTCGTAGGAAGGTTGTCCTATGTTTGTGTTGAGCTCTGTCTTCAATAGAACACCATATACTAACATCAAGCACTGCTAGGCGAAATTACAGTCACCATATCATTAACTGAGTTACAGATACACCCCATTAAGATTCATTAACCGATAGCGCGGAAGCAACATAATAGGAGAACTGAGAGAAGGACTAAAGGAATCGTAGCCACAAATAATAATAATAATAATAATAATAATAA
>KN716395.1:154020-165497 GCA_000816705.1 Dictyocaulus viviparus
ATGAACATAGAGAACGACATAAGAGGACGAATTAAGTAGAAGAAGGAAATCTGCATGGGCTACGTTTGGACCCCTAGAATCGCTGATCGATTGACAGACCTAAAAATACGTGTTTACATTTATCGATTCCACGGTTCTCAAAACGCTTCGCTACGCATTCGAGACATAGATTGATACTTCAACCACGTCAAGAGTTTGACAAACTAAACATAGAACGCGTCATGTTATCATAAATGTTTATATTACATACTTGTAAATCAAAATATCAAATTATTACGTAAGGCCACGTTACAAATTACAACGAAAACATCCTTTTGGTTTGATTAAGGTGCTTTGGCATGAGTCTCGAACGCTTCTGAGAATTTCCTCGTTGATACATTGTTTTTTGCGCAAGCATTTCGACTTCAACCTCAGAATTATTCCGTTGTCTTTCGGCGTTCTTTGTTATACCAGTGGTCTAGTTTCTTTACGTTTTGTTATTTCCATCCGGTGCTCATTCATTCGAATGCCGAGCTGTCGGCTATCAGGTACAATGTACTCTAAATCATACATGAAGTGTCATTCATATCAGAACATATCATACACTGAACTGTCAAGATAAAACGGTAACACATACTATTACGAATCAATTGATTTTTGAAAGGATTTCTGTTATTACAACCGACTTCTCTAATTCTACCATCCTCAAACATTGTTGAATACCATTGCTTACTTCATCAGATATGAAAGGTAAGTTGAAGGGCTTATCGTTTGGATTTTTGTTTACGTTATGATTTTTCTTTCTGTCTTATCAAGGACTCTAACCATCTCATAGCCAGTGGAAATAGTTGTTTTTTTGTAAATTTTTTCTTCTATATCTTTTCTGTTTCTCGAATGCTTACGCTATTTGGTGTTCAGTACATATTTTCAATAAGCGCTTTTTTTTTATGTATTTATAAAGACTGAGAAGATGAGTGATTCATTAAGATGTTTTAATTCCTTCACTTGCGATACTATTTCATTACATAACGCTCACCCAAAACGTTCACTTTCCCATTTAGGAATGGAAACCGAATGTCATTCAGCTTTGTTTTCTAACATTTATGTACACTGATTATTACTGTTTATTGAATAAGATGGATAAGATAAGATAAGATTGGCGTTGATCAGTCCTTGTGGCGGGATGAGCCAACGCATTCGTGTTCAACGTGATATCGTGGAGGTGGTTGAATGCGTGCCTGGTCTATACAATGACTTGAGTTGACCACTCTTCACCAAGTCAGTGCCAGTTTTCTTACCCAGACTCCTCTGGTACCAATTTACCGGCCCCAGAGAGATGGCGGGCTTGGTAGGCCTGGGGGGCGGCCGCGAACTGATTCGGGCCGGCATGTCACTGCGGCACTTCCACCACTGAGCCTCTGCTTTTTTTTCCTCAGATTTATCCAGTATTAATGTATCAATCTCAAAGGGATGGCGCGTTTGGTGGAGCTGTTGCCAGATGCGAACTTGCACACACCTATTCTAGTTTGTGTATCACAACAATACTTCGTGCCGCTGCGTCACGTTTTGATATTAATAATAATCGTTTTAATGCCTAAAGATGAATGAATACAATTCTTTTTAAGAACATACCTGGTCAACATGTCACTACGGCCAAAACTTTTATTGCAGACGTTACATTTATGGGATTTCGCTCCATCTGCTTCAGCAATAGCCGATGCTGACCTGAAAACGTATGGTGATTCAATTGTTGCGAAGATTCTGAAATTATTTGATACAGTGAATATCCTAGAAGATCCTGAAATACATGTCACACCTGTTCAACAAATCTTATTGTACTTCTAAAAATTTCTTTGTTTTTTTTATAGTGAATGAAATGACGATACAAATTCTCCAATTCTAAGTGGAAGAAAAGCATAGTGTACTTGAGGTGAACAGTCATGCTTCCAACTTAAAGACGATTACTGCACCATACGCCCTCCATGATAAGAATATTAGCAGCGAATCAAAAGCGTCAAGGCTATTGATCGATTCTATACTCAATCCCAACTTATGCTCATTTGCTTCTGATATATTAGAGGGTAAAGTCAGCTTTGGCAGTATTCTGCTTCATATGGGATAAGCTACTTATATGGCCTCAGCCCCGAACACCAGCGAGCACTTCAGCCTGATCTCAATCAACGGCACCACTTAATAACTAAGCTTCTTGATACCATGCGATAACCATTTCATATCACTTCAATGATGCTTATTTCTGAGGTCATTTTAGTATCAACTCATGAAACCCGAACATAGGACAGGATTGGTTCCAGTGAGAACTGTGGCACTACTTGCCGCTGCGCTATGCGATTCTTCCATACATTATATTATGTATTATAATCGAATAATATATAATATAATGTATAATAATGTATAATATATAATGCGCAGAAAATGCTTGGATATTTGATAACGCTTTTATAACTAAAGCTAGAAAATGGTAGAATAAGATCAAGCTAGGATAATTAGGCATTTGAAAATCGGTGCTGATGAGGAATATACATAGAAGTAGCACTGCTCCTGTTTACAGCTGGCAACTGCTTTTCAAACCTACTTGGGCTCACTCATATTGAAGCTACTCTTTTTTCTCTAATGAATTTTTATAATGTTATTTTTATAATGAATATGTTCTAGATTCATAAGCAAATAAAACAGTCCCGTTTGCAGAGATTGAGGTTCAGATATGAATGTTGGCCTATGAGTCAAATCATATCCACGTTTTTTTATTACAAAATTGTAGTATTCACAATAAGTTTAGCATATTCAACATGTAACATGTTGTTAAAGTTGATAAGCGCTAAGAAAACTTCTTCATCAAAGCTTTAACTTTGAATGCTACTGATTTTAGAGATTTAATTAATTGTTGTGAGGTTAAAGATTGGATCGATACATTTAAAATTAGGTTTTTTTCAGAAGTAAAGATAATTGTCTACTCAAAATTTAAGTGACTTAAAATTAAATAATTTAGGAAAAATAATGAGAAACTAAGCGCTGAGCAAAAAAGTCCATTACTGACTAGAAGAACATTTCTTGTTCAAAGTGAACCACAAAATTTGGGACCTCAGGCGGGACTCGAATCCATATCAATAGATATTTGATATGGTATGCTTCCGATTCCACTACATGAGGGATAGAGGAAAAACTTCATTATAATCTATGATAGTTCATAGAAATTGAATAAAAAATGACCTTAGAATAGTCGTAATCACATAGAAATGTTTCCACCAATAAAGTAATGTTTGAGGAAAAAAATGATTGAGGTGTGAGGGAAAAATTTCATGTATACTTACCGATCACGATGACGTGATGCAATATGCTTTGCTAATCGATCATGAAGTGCAAATGCCTATAAAATTAGCAAAATTAGACTTTTTAGAAAAAAAATAACAAATAGTTGCAATAATAATGATAGCTATTGGAAAATGAGCAGTGTTGAACGAAATGAAGGCAATATTATTATGAATTATTGAATGATTATTGATATTGATCGATTGTTATGGTAAAGAATAACAACTCACTTGACCACATGTCGTACAAGTAAACGGTCCAATTGTTAGACTACGGCTCACATCCGATTCAGAACGACTACGTCGCCATAGCGTTGTACCTTTCAACGGTCCTGCTCCAAGGCTTACATCAATATCAAGCGTGCTTTGTCGTAGTAATGGTGATCGTGGTAGATGATCAGTTGGCGGGGCGAGGAGTTGTGGATTTGGCACCTAACATTTTCCTTACATACTCAAAATTTCTATTATTTACTGATTTTTTTTATTTAAAATTGAAAATTAAAACGGATTCACAATTTTCATATAGAAAACCATTTAATGAGTAATGCATGTGAGGTAAATGCTACTTTTCAATCCTAACATATCCTCATTATTTCATTATCAAGGTATGTCGTTTGAAATTGTTTTGGGTGCCTCACGTGGCTGAGTTATTTGCATAACTCCTCAGAGACTCTCTCAATAGAAACTGAAACCTCCAACTCGCAGATTTCCGGTCAGATATGATGTTTTATTTTTTGTCTATTGACGGTGTTGGTGCCATTTTCTAATGGAGAGAAAACTTTTTCCGCTTACTTATAATAAAGGTTTTTTATGCATTGCAACCATTTCATCTAAAGTTATTTACTTATTTACTTGAAAAAATCCGTTATTGTACATATTTACTGCTTGTAACGCTACAATTTGTTGCTCCATCCAAATTTGAATTTGTTCCGGTCCACCGATCGCTCGACGCATAGCAGTTTCAAGCTGAAATATAGGAATTATTGTTTAATAAAGAAAAATTAAGTATTAAAAAAATCTTTGAATCATCGGGACCAGTGGAAATCCCAGAGATAAGAAACGACTAACATCGTAAAAATGAGTTATACAGTATTTCTACTGAGGATTTTAGTAGACAGCTTGCTGTGAAATTTTGAGTTCCACCCGATAATTATGAGGTTTTCAACGTTCAAGCCCAAATTTTTGCATTGTCAATCGGGATAAAATATGAAAACTCGTACGTTTTCCATGATAACTCCACCATCGTTCGATGGTGACGGTGGTGGTTCTTCGATAGTTGGTTGTCGTGACGCCAATCTACTTACACTCCGTAGATCCGAATCATCAATTTCAGATACCTCAAAGTCAACAATCACTAATCATCGATTAGTAATAATAGGAATACTAACTGGTTGTTAAGTTCTTTAACTAGCTGTCTTATTAAATAAAAAAATATAAAGCATACAGTAGCACTTGGAGGAGGGCTGCTACTGCTGCGTTGTTTTGACGCTAATCGTTCTTCTTGTTCTTCTTGATATTTCTGTAGTAAACGTTTTTTATACTGCCCAGTTGATGAAAGTCGTCGTAATGCAGTTGTGGGAATCTGAATACCAATTCAGAAATACTGTAAAATTTCAAAAACAAATGTGTAACAACTTCCCTATTACAAAGCAAAGGAAAATTTAAGAATGTGTAAAAATATCCACGTACCGAACTGGTGGATTGTATGGAGGTGTCCATAACTTCATCCTTCGGCGACATATCGCTATCAGAACGACTTCGTTCGCTGAAATTCTTCGTCGACATTCAAACGATGCACAAGTAACTTGCTCAGTTGAGAGGTAAATTGAGTTTACACTATAGGTCATGTGCTTACCGTGTGTCCGAACCCAATGATCCAGGTACCAGAAGAGTATGATGACGATCTGACAGCGAGCTACTGCTTCGTATTTGATCAAAACTGAATTATACGAATTCTATCCCAATGGAAGAGTAAATTTATCATATTATCATAATTTAAAAAAATTGCGTTTTGAAGTATTATTAATTCAAACACCTGTGGTTTTAAAGTGTTCTATGTACATAACCAACAAACATATCCTCAAGCCGTATTTCACAGCAATTCCTATCCTTATTTATTTCGCAAAGCTCAAAAAACTCAAAGGGGTCGGTGTCAAAAGCGAGTAGTACAAGAGCTAGTCAGATAATAAGAAGAGAAGATGACAGATTGACCAAAAATCTGTATAGCTATACTTAAGGGATACAAATGTCCTCTGGATTACCACCTACAAGATGAACGGACGTGTTTACAGTCAACGTCAGAGCAAAGCTGCATTTGCAGCAACTAACAATTTTAAGGTTATGGAAAAGGTCGTGTATGAGTCAATCTGTGCGTAGAAGATCACCACCATAGGCGACAGTCAAGGGAGAAAGATTGCTAGTATGCAGATTACTCGTGAATTGATTCCACCCAAGTAACCAATTAGGTAAAAATTTTAAATTTTGTTTTTAAGACCACTCACTTGAAATGATTATAGCTGTTTGCGGTTGGATTCGGTGATAAATTTGGTGAGTAGGCATATGTTGAATATGGAATTTCATTTTCTTCACAATCCGAAAAAGGTGAATACGGTGCTGGAGAAAACATCATTCCAGGTGATAGCAAATCTCTACGATACGCATCTGATGCAGTATCATCAAGATCGAAGCTGAATCGACCTAACATTAACAAAAAGTACAACACGAAACTCGTTCAGAACGATGTTTTAACCTCAATGATACCAACTTAATGCCAACCAATTTTTGCATCATTAGTGATATAGGAGCACTATTATGATCTAACATAGTTTCTAGCGAATAAATAAAAATGCTATAAATAGCTTAACCTATTTTTCTGATTTTCGCGGAATGTCGACCATGGTGCAAGATTGGTGGAGGGAACGCTGATCGACGACCGTGGACTTGAACCGAGATCCGATGTCGCATATGGTGGCATAGGAATCAACTTGTTATAATCGTATGCAGAATTCAGCTATAGATAGAAATAAAAAAACTTTAATAATAATGTTAAAAGCTATCCGTTACATTTGAATAAGTGAACGAAAAAATTTTAAGTGTATGTTCACCAGATTAATACGATTCATCGTGTCTTCGGTAAGTGAAAATAACCGTCTCTGACGTGTTGACGTTGGCGACGACGGTGCTGATGGACCTTGTTCACAGATCAACGGTGGTGACTAAAATAATAGAAAAACTAATGATAATATCAATATAATTTCGAATATATATTATTGATTGATTGATGATCTACTATAATAAGGTATGCAGTGTTTTAATAAAAATACACTTTTTTCTTTCTAAAACAGTGCTTAAATTTGATGAGGTTATTTTAAACTGATAAAAATATCAATATCGAAAGAATAGATAGTAATAGCATTAAATTTAGAAAGCCTGAAAATAATTAATCACTTAGAAGCTTTTTAGAGATAATAAAAATTATTAAAAGTATTACAAAAGCTGGAAAAAAAAGTAAATATCGATAAAAATTTCATTAAACGAATTATATGTTATATGTTTTAAAATAATGATAACCTAATAAGTTTACTGAAATCGATACCGAATTTGTAGTTCTACGAAGATTGAGGTAATGGAAAAGATGCATATCGATCCGAATCCATTCTCTTTTTTTGATTTTTGAGGTTTTATTATGTAGTGTTTTTTATTAACAATTTTAATCAAACCGCAAAAAAAGGAAACATATCCTAAAATCCAGAAAAAAAAATTTTACATTCTATTGAGAATATTACAGCTTATTACAAAATATTACAGGCAAGACAACAGCTTTCCTCGTCCGGAAAATATCTGGAATTATTGGGTTTTCCTCAAAACCTCTATACAAAAGTAAACTCGTCTAAAAATCGATCTATAATGTATTTAAGTTAACAACTAGTAAATCGAAAGTTTAAAATCAATCTGCTGTATGAGTCAAAATGGAAAAAAATTCGAAAAATGAGGTATAAAAATTAACTTCATAGAGGGACGAGAGTTGTTTGACTAACGAGAGAGTGAAAAGAAACGCGACGAGATTTATTGTTGTAATGGGTGGAGAAAGAACAAAAAGAAATATAACAGCAAAGAAAACAAAAAACAATGAAAGAAGAGGAAAATCATATTGAAAATCAATCGACTCAGGACTGGAAAAATCACAATAACACCGGTGGTTTGCGGAAAAAAATCGAAAGAAATCACATTGGATGCGAAATTGTGTTGCATCCCGCACATAAAACATAGATATCGATTACTTGAAAGTGAAAGACGATGAGGGTTTCGTAACGCTGTTTCTCTTTGCACTGCCATAGTTATTAATCTCAAATTATTTTTGCGTCGTTTACATTGTTAAACAGAAACAATGAGAAGCTGAATAACTCAATTACAATAAAAATTCAACGAGTCATACAATGGAGGGAATGAAAGAAAAATCCGAATATATAAGAGTAATGGAAAGAATAGGTAAAAATTTTCATGGATACTTAGAAAAACAAGTGCATTTTAAGATTTAAGCCGTGGTATTAGAGAGAGTTATGTAGATTATGGTCTCGTTATCACGGTAATGATCTGATGCTTTTACTGGTATAAACCATGATGAGGTTTGGTAACTCAGTGGTGTGAGGCGTAGCTGAGATACACAATTCCTCAAGCATATTAAGACATTCACCCTAGTAGCTTAGTGAGGTGTTACCAGAGTATACTAGAAGGATGAATAGTGCTGAATGGTAAAGGTTGATCACCTCAAGTCAATGTATCGCCGTCAGTCATCTTTATGATATCATGAAGAAGCCGAATGCGCAAAATATGTTCAAGGTAATAGAATAAGCCATTACTTATCTTTGTCAATGAAATCCATACTTTTCAGTCAACCATTTTAAGGTCTATTTTTTAAAAAATAGCTCATAGTCGGAAACTAGTTAATCAGGTAATGAGTTTGATAAATGAGTGCAGGAATGACATGGTTAACAGCTTGCCGCATCAGCTGACACATCTCCCTCTGCTTACTGTGTCGCACTTGATGAAATAGTAGAAAAATATAATACATCCAGTTGATGAAAGGCAACAACAACAACAACAAAGAAATTCACAGTTTTCTGTAAAATGGATCATGAAGACTCGGAGAGATTCTACCTATGGAGGTATTTTTACTCAGCCTCAAAGATTTATATCGGATTGCTTATTTGTTATCATTAAAGTTTTCATCATAAAAACAAATGAATTCAAGAGATCAGTCATTTTTACTTCTACTGAACGTCTTTAGTTCCTTTTTTTTAGTTCACACTTATTTATGCGACATATAGTCATTACATTCTATATTATTTACATAATTTATGGATCTAATCAATAATCAATTCTAATTATTCCTTATGAAAAGCAATTAACAGTTTTATAATGAGAAGCCTTCTAGCAAACTCAAATGAAACGAGTCACGGAAAAAATGAGGCGAACACCTGAAGGAGTCGAACCGTTGATTATTCGATATGTAAACGACACACTATTGAAATAAACTTTTCATCTTTTATTATTATATACCAATATTATAATGATTATAAGATTTAAATTGAGGCTGAATTTTTGTATAATAAGCTAATAAAACTATGACGAAGCAAATGTATGTTGAATAAGTAATAGAGTGAAAATTCTTTTCGTTAGATTTTGTAAGGATGTAGAGCTTTTTTCGATGAGTCCACTTGAATGTCTAGTCGAACTCAGTTCACAATAAATAAAGCAGTATAATATATGCGTATGAGGAGTGCGGCGTATACGAGTTTCAGCTTACATTGAGTAATTTTCTCGGCTCATCCAAACGATTCGATTCGTCCATGTCGGTGATGACGAGCACTTTTGGTCGATTTTCCAGCAACGAACCATTCACCAAAACGTTCGCTAAAAGCACAGTTTAAAAAAAATCAATATTTAAATTTATGTAACAGACCATGATAAATTTCCGTTTTTGTTCTGTGAACAGATTTTTCAATAGTGAGCAGAGCGAGTCTAATCTAATCCCTCATTTTCAAATGAGTATCACATTAGGACAAGATTGTAAATAAAGTCAAAATGATTGAAAATGGAAGCCTTAATCACTCTTTGAGTTGTACTAAGTGGATCATTTTTTAACAGATCATCGATAACGATGAGTCTCGGCATTGAGTAATCCTAATGAGTTTCATAATGTGTTCGATTTCGTTTTCAAAGGCATATTCCGTTCCTCAAATCACGAACGACAATCAATATCTATACAATTAGTGGTGCATGTCTTCTCCGATTAATCTGGTACTATTTCACGAAGGTGTTCAAGCAAGGATTCGTACACAAAACAGATCTTAGACTCTGATCCACCTCGAAGATACCGTATCTTCGACTTCGAGGCCATCATGCCTACCGTTGACGGAAAACACTTTAACGATGAGAATGATTACATGATTCTATGATCACATCAATTACATAGTATCCTCATGTATCCTCATGAGTGGAATAACATAAGTCCATGAAATGCAGCAAAATGAGTTAGTTGAGCAAAAATTGAAACTGTCAACCATGAGATAATTTTATTGATTTCATTTTATATATGTAAATAATTGTAAAATTTATATAAAAAATTATATCATAGATTTTTTTCTGAGTGAAGAGTATTTCATCGAGAATGAAATTTAAGCTGCTAATTTCTTGGAAAAAAAGATGTGACTTTTTTTTTGAGGGTGTGAAATTCATAGAATCAAATGATCAAAATACCGTAATTAGAAGGGTTAGATTTTCATTATCAATGTATTTGATCTACGTATGAATGAGAATTTTCGAAATAATTAAAAAGTTTATAGCGAATTTCAAAAAATTGAAGATTTTTGAAAAATAGAAATTTAAAACATTTGAATCAAATGTAATTATCTGCAAAAATGATTAAATACTAAAACTTATTATATTATCTAACATGAAAATCGAATAACTGCAAACTTTATTGGTATTGTTGAGTTAAGAAAAACTATAAAACATTCTGTCGGATTGATCAATTCCTCACAGACTGCACCTCTCTCTCGACCTCATCGTAAAGTTGATTAGAATGCGATTCAACTTTATCCGATGAATTTCAAGTGAGCATTTTCAGCTGATTATCTTCTCAGATTTTTCTGTTATCAATTAGCAGACTATGTAGAAATGGTAAGTCTGGCGAGTCTAGGAGCGGATTTGAACCCGCTCTCAATTCGATACCATATTAAGGACACGAATGAACAACATTCAATGAGGAACAGCATTAAGCTTAATGAATTATACACTTACTATGAGGATACTCTCCTCGATGCGTGAAGTTGTTGCTCATAAATTGAGCGATGCAATAACAAACCAAACTATATTCGATTAAGACGATTACGTTCCGGAAGAAATAACTGAAATCCGAGAAAAAACACCTCGAAGGAAACGAAAACGAAACTACAAAACGAAAAAAGAAATAGACGATAAAAAACAGGAAAAAAATTAACAAAATCAAATTGCCATAACACTAAAAGGTCATTGAGGAAATGAATTCAGTAGAGTGCAAAGAATTTTTTATAACTCATTAATTTTTTCGAAATTTATATTATTTAAAAATAGTGAGGGATAGCATAATATGTAAAATACTTGTAAAGTCTTTCATATAAATATAAAAAAACTGCAGTTTTCCGTAAAATCTGAAAAAAAGTTTGTTGTTTTCGTAAATTTTCTTAGATCGGCTGCAAAGCACAATGAGGTCTAAAAAAATCAATTATTGATTCATTCAGTATTTTTGATAATTTCTCTTTTAAATTCGATTACTTCTAGAGTTAAAAATTCAGTTAACATACTATTGTAATGTAAAGTACACATAAACAGTAATTAAAACGATCGATAAAGAAGCAATGAAACGGAGGATCGAGGCAAAAACATCGATAGCGAAAAAATTGAGGAACGGAAAGAACAATCTTAACAAATTTTTGATAAACAAACTATTTTCTTTATAAAGCTTTTAAATTCGTGAATATAGAATTTTCATTCTATATAGTTATTATAAATATTTAAAATAATAGATAATATCATTAAAATTCATTTAGTGGTTATGATCTACTTTCGCTTTTTCTGATTACGGTAGCAATATGCTCATTTTGTGTGCGCGTATGTATATATGTACGTATA